>JADRCH010000207.1:1731842-1781569 GCA_019843965.1 Rhynchomys soricoides | reverse complement strand
AGAGAGAGAGAGAGAGAGAGAGAGAGAGAGAGAGAGAGAGAGAGAGAAGCTACACAGAGGAAGATAAAAAAAGCGACTGGTCTGGAGGGTACACACCACCAGACAGCAAGCATGCCTGGAGAGAGTTCACAGAGTCAAGTACCAGTGTTAAGCCTAACGCAGCACAGTCATCATCTTTTGGCTTTTCCCAGGCCATTCATTCCCAAGTAGACAAATACCTGCATTTTTTGTAGATAAAAATGAATGCACAAGGAACCATTTCCAAAGATAGATGACTGTCCTTTTTCCTTCAGCAAAGTTTAAAAAGGTAAAAATTATCATATTATGGGCACAGTGGTCATGGAGAGAAAATGAGACCACTGCTCAACAGGGGAAATTGCTCTCCTTGCTTGGGAATCTTTTAGCATTAAATTAACTCTCCTATCTCCCGCCTGCTAATAGGAAAGCTTTCACCTCCCTGTCAGGCAGGGGATCCGGATTTGCATTTAGATGGAGCTGTTGTCAAGATGGCCCCCACCATCCAGCATGGAGGCCTCCCTGTTTACAATAGCAGCTGTGTGATAAAAGGATTATTCCACAAGTGCTGGCATAGCCAGTTTGGATAGGATTGGAAGCCTGAATTGGGGTAGGCTGTCAACTGAATCAGTCACTCATGGGAAAAGATGGTTCCTGCCAGGAAGTGAGAGTGCTCAGTCTCCCTCCTGTTTGTAAGAGCAAGCAGGTGTGAGAGTTGGATGCTAGTTTTAAAGTGTGTGTGTCTATCTGTCTGTCTGTCTGTCCATGTCTGTGTGCTTTGCATGCATGCAGATGCTCAAAGGCATGAGGACTTGGTTTGGTCTCCAGAACCAGTGTAACAAAAATATTCCAGTAGTCTCTGCACTAGGGGTGAAGGTGGAGAGCCATGCTTGGGGGCTCCCTGGCCAGCTAGCCTCACTTGGTAAGCTTCAGGCCAGTAAGAGATCCTGCCTCAGAAGCCAAGATGGATGGTACCTGAAGAACAAAACCCAAAGTTACACACACACGCACGCGCACACACACACACACACACGCGCACACACAACACCTGTACAAACATGGACACACACTCACAAAAGAGGGACATGTTAACACAGATACAAGAATTATTTCCCTCTGTTTCCGTTCACACAGACAGCACTTAGGAGAACTTGAATTTAAACTCATTGTGTACATTTATATAATTGTTCCTCATTTATCAGTCCTTGGCCTTCATGAAAACGTTCCCACCTTGGAGAGGTGGCTCAGCAGTTAGAGCACTTGCTGCTTTTGCAGAGGAGCTAGGTTTGGTTCCCAGCATCCATGTTGGTGGCTCACAACCGCCAGTAATTCCAGCTCCAGGAGATCCAAGATGTTCACCTGTTGGTGCAGCTTTTCCTCCGGACCCCCCAGCTGTGGCATAAAACTCCCTGAGAGAGAAAGGAAAATGTCAATGAAAAGAAATCAGAGCCTTTTTCTTTCCTTGTCAAGTACCAAATTATGCTTAATGTTTGAATGTCTCCCAAGGCTCGCTTTCCTAAGATCATGCCAAATGACCCTGAAAGATTTGGCACTTCCTGGGGAGACTTTTGGCTATCATTAGACAAGTTTCCTCTGTTGTTCCAGACACACTGGAAGGGGAAAAGGAAGGGGAAAAGACTTAGATTGGACAAATGAGAGAAAGGTGACTGAGGAACAGCATTGGAGGGCAGACAGATTTCTGGTCAGAAACTTACACTGAGATGGAAGGAATTGGAGGGCTAGAATGTTGTTTTCTTACTCGTGTGTGTGTGTGTGTGTGTGTGTGTGTGTGTGTGTGTGTGTATACGTGTAGAGAAGCCTGAGGCTGATGTTAGGAGTTGTCTCAGGTTGCTTTCTACTGCTGTGATAAAACACCGACCAAAAGCGACCTGAAGAAGGAGTTGTTTCTTCGGCTTACCGGTCCATCCCTGAGGGAACCCAAGTGTCTTAGTTACGGTTTCTATTGCTGTGATAAAACCCATTAACCAAAACCAACTTGGGGGAAAGGTTTTATTTCAGCTTACAACTTTCAGGCTACACGCCATTGCTGAGGGAAGTCAGAGCAAGAAACTCAAACGGGGCAGAAACCTGGAGACAGGAGCTGATGCAGAGGCCATGGAGGAGAGCTACTTACTGGTTAGCTCCCCATAACTTTCTCAGTCTGTTTTCTTGTAGTTCCCAAGACCACCTGCCCAGAGTGGCACCATCCATAAAGGGCTTGGTTCCCCCATGTCAATCATTAATATCTTAAAATGCCCCCACAGACTGGCCTACAAGCCAATCTGATGGAGACAGTTCCTCAATTGAAATTCCCTCTACCCAGGTGACTCTAGATTTTGTCAAGTTGACAAAAACTAACCAGTATAGGAATCATTCTCAATCTCCCTTCCATTCTATTCATTTGAGGCAAGCTATCTCAATCAAGTCCAGAGTTGAACCATACTAGTCTTGGACTATGAAGATCCTCTGTCTCTATTCTGAGGCTAGAATTCTAACTGGGCTTTCATGCCAACCCTGGATTTATGTAGGTTCTGGGGAATCCAAATTCAGATCCTCATAATTGCAGGGTAAGTGGGCCTGTTGACTGGTCAGAAGACCAGAATATTCTAAAATACCAGGCCATATGATGATACTCATACCGGCCCATGGCCGTGGAAATGCATTGCAAGTCAGATGCCATGCCAAGAATGTTACACAAGACTTTGAACTTCGCCGTGTCCACAACAAAGCAGGTACTGTTGTTACCCTTAGTGATAGGAAAGTTAAGGCTAGGCAAGAGGTGATCAATGGTCCTAGTATTTCAGACTCCACAGCCTGAGACATGGGGATTATTGTATTGCCTAAATGACAAAATAAAATAGCTTTGAAATGGCAGAAAACACACACATACACACACACACACACACACACACACACACACACATGGGTACAGTACCCAAGAAGGCCAGAAGAGGGCATCATATCTCTATGGAGTAGATCTTCCTGGAGTTAGAATAACAACCAGGTAGTTATAAGCTAGCTGCCACACAAAGGAGCTGGGAACTGAACTCTGGTCCTCTGCAAGACCACCACTTGTTTTTAAATAGTAAACTGTCCACTCCCTTCAGTTATTAAAATTTTATTCCTGTATGCTTTTGGGCATCTGTGTATGTGCATGCAATGTGACTACATGAGCCCAGCAAAGTAACTCACTTCCTTTGCCTCTGTCCCACATTCTTCTAAAACAGCACCAGAAGGCTTGGGTCAAGCATTTTAAACATGAGCCTGTGGGAGACATTCAAATCCGGACACTGGCTGACCACTTGGGGAAGTGTTGTCTGACTCTGTGATAGACTCTGGCCTCCCTTTCAGGCCCTTGCCTGAAATGAAGAATTTCATTTGTTGTTGTTGAAAGTGCTGGAAGCAGAGAGCCCTCAACAAGTATTTCATCTGGGGCTGGGAGACAGATGGTTCAGTCCGTCAAGTGCTTGCTCTGAGTTTGAACACCAGAAAGCATACAGAAATGCCAGGTGTGGTGGTACACTGGGGAAGAAGAACAAGAGATCCCTGGGGCTTGCTGGCCAGCCTAGCCTACTTGGCAAGTTCCAGAGGAGTTGAAAGACTCTGTCTCAAAAAGAACAACAGAGAAGGTGGGCAGGAGATGGTTCAGTGGGTAAAGGCACTGTCATCAAACCTGATGACTTAGGTTCAATTCCCAGAGCCCACAAGGTAGGAAAGAACCAGCTCCTACAAGCTGACCTCCACAATATACCATGGCATTGTGTCCTGCTTGTGTACATACACACACACACACACACACACACACACACACACACTGTGCACACATGAGGAACAGGAGAACATGTGTGGTTTCTTGGAGGCAGGAATGTGAAGAGCAGCAGACGGTACAAGAATGAGTGTTTCAGGAATGAAGCCACCAGGAGTAAGGACAGGAGCAGAACAGAGTGGGACAGTCACAGATCAACCCCATGGAGGCAATTCCACTCCCATGGGCCTTACAATGGATAAACTGCTTCTTTCCTGCGCAGGGATGCTGCCTTCTGGCCTGGAGCCTGCATAGCCTCTTTCTTAATGCCATCCTGAAAGGCACCAGCTCAAAGGAATGTGTTTTCCAAAACCGATTTTCCTAAAACCCAAATGGTGAGTTGGGAACCAGCATGTGGAGGTGTGTCACCTGGTGGACCTGGAATGGAGCCCAGGAAGAAGGTCAGGAGGGCAAGTGTTAGGGCCTTTTCCTGGGAAATGAAAGTGGCCCACTTGCTAGCTACTCCCTGAAGCTCCAGCTCCTCCCAGCCAACAGCTCAAGAACTCACACTCCCTTCTTGTGTTCAGAGCTCTTCCAGGTCTCATACCTGGGATTCTGATTGGCCAATTCACAGTAATGTTGCTGTAATTTCTTTTCAGGGGACATATAACAATGTTTTCCTGTTTCCCCAGGGCCCAATGACAAATGGAGGCCTTTGTCCATTATAATATTTATAATGTCACTTATAATTATAAGTGAATAATTATAATTATTAATTATAATTCACAATGGAAACCAATGGTTTTATTGGGTCATGTAGAACATAGCTGAGGAGTTACATACATGGATACAGGTACCTTTACCCAGCAGATATATCCTGTAGGACAGCCTATCCCTGTAGGCAAACAGAGGGAGCTCCTCTCCCCTACTCTTCCTGGGCATATATAATCCAGCCTTTCCCCCAAGACACATGTAATTTAGGCAAAGTTGTGTACAATAGGTGATAGGGAGCAGCTAGATACTCGGGTAAGGGCCTCATGACCCTCCAGGTCTCCATGAGGCAGTGTAAACAATCAACAAGCCCAGTGAGATGATCTTTTAGTAGGGGTCTCAGTAGCTCCTCCCCCAAGATGTCTGCTCCTTGCTCCAAGGACAGTCAGGACAAATGTGAAGACCTGGGAGGTCCACCCTGGTAAAACTTGTTCAGATGCTCAAATGAAGAGCATCTCAGCTTAGGACGGCACAGCTAGTCTCCCTGTGCTTGACTGAAGTGTTCGTGGGATACAAAGGTTCATGAAGGAAGCATGTGCCTTAAATGTGAAGGGTGTTAGGGAAGGCACTGCTGTGGCTGATCACTGAGGAACACAGCAGCTGTTAGGTGTGACAGTGGAGAGAACTTGACAGGGCTAGTGAGATGGCTCAGCAGGTAAAAGCTCCAAACTGATAACCTGAGTTTGATCCCTGGAACCCATGCGGTAGGAGGACAGACTCCTGAAGGTTTTCCTCTGACCCCCACATGCATACCACACACACATGCATGTACACACACCTCACACATACACACACAGCATTCACAAACCACACACAAACACAAAGAACGCATACCACACACACCATGCATACACACGCACCACACATACACACACTCACACACAAGCACACACACAAACCATACACAAACACAAAGAACACATACCACACAAACACATGCATATAACACACAGCGCACCTATACTATATTGCATTTGACATAATAAAATACCTTTTAAGAAAGAGCTTGATGCTCCACTACAATAAGTACAACTAAGAATCTGCAATGTAGCCGGTGGTGTAGCACTTGCCTAGCATGTGCAAGGTCCTGGGTTATATCTCTGTCATGCAAGGGTGGTGATGGTAATGGTGATAGCAAGGGTGAGGGAGAGAGAAAGATAGAGCAGGAAAGCTTCCATTTCCACTTGAGCTGAGGGCATTACTTTCCAAACAGCTCTCAGTCAATGATGGAGTCTGAAGGGGCACCAGGGCCCTGTCAGTTCTATACAATACTGGATTTCTGTGCAATGTATGTATCTAGTGTGTGTGTATAAACCAAACATCAACCTTAGGTGCCATCACCTTGTGGGCTTCTGTGTGTGTGTGTGTGTGTGTGTGTGTGTGTGTGTGTGTATGCGCGAGCGCATGTATGAATGTGTGCATTTTTTGCATTACATAGGTACACAGGTGTGTTTGTTGTGCATGTATGAATGTGTGCATATTTTTCATGTGCATGGGTGCACATGGGTATGTGTGTAAGTATGTATGCATGCTGTGTATGTGTGTACTGTGCATATTTTTCATGTGTATAGGTGCACAGGGATGTGTGTTGTACATGTGTGTATGTATGCATATTTTGCACTGCATAGGTATATAGCGATGTGTATTTGAGTGTATATGTATGTGTTGTGCATGTGTGGAATATGCATATTTTGCATGTGCATAGGTGCACAGGGGTGTTTATGAGTGTGTGTGTGCTGTGCATGTGTGTGTTGTGCAAGTGTATATTGTTCATATTTTGCATATGTATAGGTACACAGGGGTGAGTGTGTAAGTTTATGTGTGTTGTGCATGTATATATGTGTATATATTTTGCATGTCCATAGATATACAGGAGTGTATGTGTATGTGTGTTATGTGTGTATATTGTGTATGCGCATAAATATACATGAATGTGTGTGTGTGTGTGTGTGTGTGTGTGTGTGTGTGTGTGTGGACATGGAGACCTGAGGTTGATATCAGGAATCATTCCTAACCACTCTTCAAACTATACAATGAATAAGGCAGGGTCTCTCAATCAAACCCAGATCTCACTGATATGGCTAGTCTCCCTAGCCAGCTTGTTCTGGGGATCCCTGGTCTCTGCCTTCCAAGGCTGGAATAGCAGGTGGCTCACCATGGCCACCTGGCACTTACAGGAGTTTCTGGAGATAACTACACAGCAAGCACACAAGCACTCGGCCATCTGCCAGTCCCTGTTTTTTGTTTATTGAGACAGTTTCTCACTAGGATGACAAGCACTTATATGTGTACATGCATAGACCACACACACATACACAGTGTATACCCCCCCTTCCATGTGCACACATAAGAAAATCCTAATCCTTAATGGAAGTCTACAAATAGAGAAAGGGCAAGCCATCAGATGCCCCTGACTCATTGGTTGGCTGGAGCCCTCCATCACACCCTGCTGCATTGCAGAGGCATCCCGTCTAAGCCAGCCACTTCCTACCCTGTCACACTGTGCAGACAGATCTGACAGATGGACCCTGTAAAAAGCAAATCTCCCTCCAAACCTTAGTTCTTCCCTGCAGCAGCAGGGTTTAAATGTACAATGCGGCTACCCCTGCTGGCCAGGCATTTCCTGGTTATGTTCTAAGTTGATGACACTTGCAGTGCCGTATATCATCGCTTCTGTGCCCTGGGGAGAAGTGAATGGAGGAGACTGCCTTTCAAGAATCATACCTCCCACTGTGTCTTCAGTACTTTGCAATATTTCAGAGTACAGGACGATTGGCCTTTAACCACCAAAAACAATCCAAAACGACCCTCCTCTGCCAGGCAGTAGACATTATACCAGGCATCCATTATTTGAACATATGGATACAATCTACTATGAAAAAAATTAAAACAGGATAATTATCCGAAGTGCGTACGGTTTGCATCAGTCTCAGCATCTAAACTGTTAGAAACATGTACTATCTGGGCATGTGAACTCAGATGATTAGGATACTGCTGTAGGTGGATCTCAAGTTCAAGGACTGGCTGGTCAAAAGAATGAATTTAAGATGAGCTAGGTCATACAGTGAGAGATCCTGTCTCAAGTTCAAAGCACAAAAAAGGCTGGAAATGTGGCTTTGGTCTAGAATCCCCACAGTGAGGGCTAAGAGTTTTGTTCAGCAGTAGAGCACCTGCCTAGAACCCTCCAGTGAGGAGCTGGCTGTGTGGCTCAGTGGTAACAAGCACAGCATCCTACCCAACTCTAGCAGCATTTAAAAACAAGAAAAACTGAGACTCAAGGACAAAAAAAGCACTAGTGAAATATGAATCTAAATCAAAGGGCTATGATAGCCAAGACTGTAATATTCTCACTCTGCCAGAATGGTATTGCATGTGATATTACTTTGTTTGTTATTTTATATGTGTGTTGTCTGTGTTATGTACATGCATGTGTAGGTGTCCATGGTGGCCAGTAGAGGATGTTGGATTCCCCCAAAGCTGGAAGTTACAGGCAGTTATAAGCCACTGGATGTGGGTGCTGGAAACAGAGCTTGGGTCCTCTGCTAGAGCAGTTCTCCAGACCCATGTGCAATATTAAGATCTTTTCTGATATCATGCATCTGGAATCACATGGAAGAAAATAGAAGTTCAGTTGACTTAAATGGCAGCTGAGTTTAAGTCAGTAATGGTTAATTTCCAGAAGGAAGGTACCACAGTGTTTCTGCTTCCCTGCCAACCCCTCCTACTGGTCTTTCATCCCCAGCTACTCTCTTTCACCAAGGTTCTGTTCATCCCAGCCTTCTGTTTGTCTAATTCCTGTGTGAGCTCCCTAGGCTAGCATACCCTCTACTCCATTCTGACTGTGGCTTGAGTGTCTACAGAGCATCCTGTGTTAGGATCTTGATCCCTGATGTGGTGATGTGAGGCAGTAGAGTTTTGAGAAGGTGAAACCTGGTGGAAGATCACTGGGGGCAATTAACACAGGAAGTCAATCTAGCGCTAAAGGAACCCAGTTTGTTCTCACAGAGGGGAAGGTTGTTATAAACGATCAAAACCTAGGTTTGGTTGGTGATTCATTTGTAAAGTACTTCCCCTGTAAGCACTAGCCTGGATTCAATCCCTAAAACCACTATTTGAGAGAGAAAGAGAGAGAGAGAGAGAGAGACAGAGACAGAGACAGAGAGACAGACAGAGAGACAGAGAGACAGAGACAGAGAGAGGAGCCTGGGGAAATGGAGACAAGCAGGTCCCTGGGACTCACTGGTCACCTTAAATTAATAAGCAAGTGTCTGGCCATTGAAAGCCCCACCTTCAAAAGACAAAATGGAGGGCTGGAGGGGAGACAGCTCAATGGATATAGCATTTGACAGCTAACTGTGATGATGTTGAATTCAGATCCTAAGATTCCACGTAAAGCCAGCTGCAGTATAGAATTTCTGTAATCCCAGGCAGAGACTCCCTGGAGACTCATGGGCCACCTTCCCTGCCTTACATGATGACCAATCAAAGACCCTGTCTTAAGTACTGAGACTCACTGTTGTCCTCTGACTTTCACATGTAGGTCATGGTATGTATACGCCTGCACTCACACAAGAACATACATACATCAAAGTTAAGAATAATAACAACAATTAATAACAATAAAACAGGGTAGATAGTTCCTGATGAACAACACTGGAGGTTGTCTCTGGACTTCATGCACACATGCACTTGCACACACATCTATGTATGCATGCACCTATATACCCAGAAAATCCAGAATGACACCTCCTTTCTCTGACTTCCAGACTCTGTCTCTTCCTACCTCCTTCCCTCTCCCTCCTGCTTCTCTTCCCTCTCCATCCTCCCCCATCTCTCTTCTCCATTTGTCTGTCTGTCTTTCTCTCTGTCTCACCCTCCCTCTCTTCCTCCCTCCCCTCCCCCTTTCTCTTACTTAAGTACATTTTTACCATGGTATCATATGCCATGGAATGATATAGACCTCCAAGGCTAAAGTGATGGGGCTTCCAAATTGTACATCCTAACTTTAAGGAGTCTGAGTAGTTAAAGCTGTGAATGAAACAAACACCTCTTCTTTTAAAAACTGCCAAGCCTTGGGTTCTTCACCATATCAATAGCAAACACGCTCTTAATGACTCATACAGTGCATTTAAATAAATGAGACTAAGGAACCAAATCAGGACCAAAGTCCAGTGAAATGGAGTAAGTATGAAGAGTGAATCCCGGATTCTAAGGTAAAGAATGGGGACAGAGACTCCATGGCCATGGAAGCATGGCCAGAAAGCAGTGAGATCTCTTTCCTGCTGGGGACCAAAATGCAGTTAATCCTGTTCTGAGTATAATAGTACAGTTCAAAAAAACGATCTGCAGGCAGGAGAATGGCTCAGTTGGAACAGTGCTTACCTCTCAAGCTCAACAAACTGAATTTGCTCTCCAGAACCCATGTTTGTTTTTTTTAAGGCAGGAATAGTATGTGCATGTGCTTGCAATCCAGTGTTGGGGAAGAGGAGTTAGCTGGCTACCACTGGTGAGCCAGGCAGGCCAAGAGAGTGTGTCCTAAGCTATGGAGAGATGCTGTTTCAAACACAACAATGTGGATGGGCCTGGCGAACACGAGCCAAAGTGTCTTCTGGCCTCCACAACCATGTACTTGCACACAAATGTATGTACACACATGAGCATAGAGAATGAAAACCTGACTTAACTCTCTCCCTAGGTTCAGGGAAGAAAATATGAAAAGAATGTCAGAGCCCAGAGAACAGGGAGAAGAGCTGTGAGATTCTGTCTTCTGAATATGACATAGCAGCTCTGGCGACCTTCACAAGATCAAGCTGAAATTACAGCACAGATGGGGTGAATGGTCTCTAAGCCATTCCCCTTACCAAGAAGGTATTGGCAATTTATAGCTTCTGGGAAAGGGAAAAATCCCTCATTGACGAGGTTTGGCCATGGGTAGGATTTCACTCTACTGGATGACCCATTCACATATAAGCAGCACTAACTGGACCTCACCAGCCAAGGGGGGCTGAGGAAGTGAGAGAAGAGGCATGGCAGGGGTGTTCACGAGGAGGAGGAGGGGATGGGGGTAGCTATGGTCATATTTCACTGTATACATGTATGGAATTTCCAAGAACAAAAATCTTTCAAGCTATTCCAAATCTCACTGCAATGCTGTGGTATAACTTCTAAACAATAAACTAAGAACGGGGTGGGGACCAGACAAAGGGTGCCTGAATACCATAGTGACAGTGACTGTTTCCAGCCATGCCATCTGTGTGGCACAGCAAACCCATCCTCTTTCATTCTGAACAGGGAGCACTGATTAATTGCCAGGTTCTCAAGCCCTTTAAAGTCTGCCTTCAGACTCAAAGGTCTGACATTTCAAAGCATAAGCATTATGGGTCTGCATATCATGACCCCAAGTGTGTTTGTGAGGTAGCTGCAATTCCAGACACGTCAACAGTCCCCAACAAAGGGAAGCATGGGAAGAGATGTCTTTCTAGTTGAAGGTTCCACATTCCCCTGCTGGTTCCTGGATCTGCTCTGTTCTAAAGGGGCTCAGAAACATGGGTCCACATTCTGTTCTGCTTAAGAACTTAATAGAAGCAGAACCTTTGCTTGGCCCTTAGAGGAACATGGCATCATGGGAGACCTGGTTCATTTCCATCTGGGAGCTGCTAAGTGACAGTTGCAACAAGATGGAAGCCATGGTTCACTCAAGGGGAGTTTTCTTGTCAGATGCTCCACCCATGAGATTTCAAAAGGAAATTAACTTTAAAGACTTAATTTAGAGACTGAAGAAAGAGCTCAGCTGGTGAAATGCATGCTGGGTAGGAATGAAGACCTGAGTTCCACCCCCAGAACCCACATAAAAATCCATGTGTGGTGGTGCACATTTGTAAGCCAGTACTGGGGAGGTGGATCGCCAGGGTTCACTGACCAGCCAGTCAAGTTGAATCAGTGAACCTGAAAGTCAGTGACAGACCCTTAAGTTGCAAAACTTAAGGTGAAGAGGCTGGGGAGCCAGCTCACTGTGTAAAGCACTTGCTATGTAAGCAAAGGACCTGGGTCTGGGTGTCTAGGATCCACAGAAAAGGCCAGGTGTAGTGCATACCTGTAACCCCAGCACCACAAGAGATGGAGACTAGCAGATACAGAGAGCTCATTGGCCAGCCAGTCTAGCCAAAATGACAAGCTTCGGGTTCAGTGAGAGACATTGTCTCAAAAAGCTAGGTAAAGAATGATAGAAGGCACTTAATACTGACCTCTGTCTCCATGTGCACACACCATAGGCATGAGCAACTGCACACACACACACACACACACACACACACACCCTAAGAATTAAAACAGTGTGGTGTTGCCTCTCTTTGCCTATAAGGTTTCTTGCTGGGGCCCTAAAACCAGACAGATCTCAAAACTATAACTTTTCAGAAATATGGCAGCCAGTTATCTTGATAATAAAACTAGCTGACATTTATTGAACACTTACCAACTAAGGAATTCCTTCCATGAGGTATCAGCTGTAGCTAGACCAGAAATCAGAGCTCGTGCCAGGGAGGGCAATACAGAAAGTAAACATGAAGAGACTGCATACAAATGTGTGGAAACAAGATGAGACTTCCCAGGGACTAAGTACTAGGAACATCAGGAGGCTACTGTCCCTTCTGGTTTTTCTGCATTCAACACTCAGGGAAACCCAGACAACTGTGACCTTAGTAACATTTGCTTGACACTCCTTTGATAGCCTGACCTGCCTGCCTTGGTCTCAGGATGTTGTGATCATTTAATGACTCCATCTTCTGTTCTCCTAGAGTGAGTTCTCTTGTTTTGCTTTGGTGCCAAAGCTTTGGCAGGAAAAGTGTGGTATGGTATTCCCCCACCAAAATGTAAAGACAATGAACAGAAGTTGTCTTCGGTACTTCCTGCTTTGCATGGAGTAGATGCTCAATAAACACTAGTGGGATGAATATATGAATTAATGGTAGACTGTGCAATTTCATTATTTAGAAGTATGAAAAACATTATTCTGATATCTCACAGGTTTCAAACACCTCCATTCAACTACATGTTAAAGACATGTAAAATTAGGGTTGAAGAGATCACTCAATTGATAGTCATTGCTGTGCAACTTGAGAACTTAAATTTGATCCCCAGAACACAGTTGGACAAGAATCTATAATCCCAGTGCCCCCTACCAGGAGGTAGAAAGCTGAGACAGGAGAATCCCTGGAAACTCATGGACCACTTAGACTGACCTAGACATTAGCAAGCAATAAAAGGGCGTCTCAAGCAAAATGGGAAGGCAAGCACTGACAACTTACTGCTGTCCTCATCTCCTTTCACATGTTATGGGCACATGCCCACACCTACACACGAGAACACGCATGTACATTCACATATTCATCCATCCCAGACAACTAGACACATTAGGCCTGGGGAGATAGCTCAATGACCTGCAAGCATGAGAGCTTGTGTTTAATCTTCAGAACCCATGTTAAAACTAAACAAATAAACTACAATAGGAATGAGTGGTGGTGAGCATTTACAATTGTAGCACCATGCAGGTAAAAACAGGACAATCTCTGGGGCTTGCTGGACGCCACGCCTGCATGAATTGATGGCCAGTGAGAAACCCTGCCTCAAAAACTCAGGTAGACTGTTGTAGTTGCCAAATAACACTACTGAGATTGACCCGGCGGTGGCTACACACTCCTCGATTGCTTCCCGCCCCAACATTCTGGGTTTCTGAATGAAAGACACACATCTCAATGGCTGGGCCACTCCCAAACCTTTATGTGGCTAACACCTCCCCTCCTATATTCCGGAGTTAGTACTTAATAAAATCTATATTCTATCATCATTTCCTTAGACCCAGGAGAGGTAGGCTGGGGCCACTCTTCTCCAGCTCTTACGTGCTGGCTGTCTCTCTGTCCTCGACTTCTCAGGTGTGGCAGCTACTCCTTTCTTGGCATGGCGTCTAACTCCACCCCTTCTTCCTCCTTCCCTAGCCTGTGAATCCTAAAGTCCCACCTCTGCCTCCCTGCTGAACCATTGGCTGCCAGCAACTTTATTCACCAATCAAAACCAACTGGGGACATGGACCCTCAGCATCTTACATGAGGACGTGTGGATTCTTGTGCAATTTTGGAAACCCAATCAACATAATACAAGTAGCATTAGATCAAATCCACAACAGTAGTAGACCCGAGTTTAACCTCTTGGCCTCTGTACCCACAACTACACAGACACTCGCACATGTGTACATGTGCATACATGTACACATACAAGTTTAAATTAGGCACTGGTGTATTAAAGGATTCTTTTGCCTGGCACTGTGGCCCATCCTTGTAAGCCTAGTACTTGAGCAAGGCTGAGAGAACAAGAGTGGATGTTTGATGTTTCCTGCAGCATCATGTGGTGGAAACCTTAGTTCCCAGCGTGTAATTGTAGGCATCTAGTGGGGAGAGGGGCGTGGCTGGCAGAGGTGAGTACCAGAGTGCTTCTGAAGTTTATAGATACACAAGCCTCTCTGAGCTCTCTGCTGCTGTGATGTGGCCAGATACCAGAAATTTCCACTACTGAAAGCCACTTGCACAATCATGCTTCCCTCCACATTGGATGGAACCATGAGTCCAAATGAACCTTTCTCTTAAGTAATTTCTGTAGTGAATGTAGTCACAATGACATTGGATGGAACCAAGAGTCCAAATGAACCTTTCTCTTTTAAGTAATTTCTGTAGTGAATGTAGTCACAATGACAAGAGGATTTACCTTTTTTAAAAAAAAAAAAAAAAAACATTCTTTTTCTGATTACTTAATTGTTTTTCATTGATTTTGAGATACTGCCTCATGCATCCCTGGCTAGCTTCAAACCCTCTAGCTGAGAATGACCATGAAGTTCTGATGCTCCTCCCTTGGACACCTGTGTGCTGGGCTTACAGAACAGCTTCACTGTGACCAGTTTGTACAGTGCTCCAGCTGGAACCCAGGGGTTCATAATAAGTGAGCACTCTATGAGCTGAGCCATGCCCCACAGCCTCAATGATGAGAGTTGATGCATCATGGGTAAGCCAATTTTTGCTCAGGCCTTCTTGATTCCCTGTGGTTTGATAAAGAGTCTCTCTCTCTCTCTCTGTCTCTCTCTCTCTGTCTCTCTGTCTCTCTCTCTGTCTCTCTCTCTCTGTCTCTCTCTCTCTCTCTCTGTGTCTGTGTGTCTGTGTGTGTGTGTGTGTGACTTCTATATCATTATTCCCCAATGCAAGTGTATTTCCCAGGACTCAATACCTAAGGTAGCTAACTTTCTAAAGAGGTTTATTTTACCCAAGTTTGGAGGTTCAAGGGCACAGCACTGACATCTGCTTACTTTCTGATGGAGCAGTCCTAAGACTGTTCACAGGAGTCATCAAACAAGTTTGTGACCATCTGGCCCTCTTCTTACAGACCCAGCAGGGTTCAATCTCAGCAGCTCTACCATAATGTCTTCATCCAGACATAATCACTTCCCAAGCTTCATCAGTTGTCCACCCTCTTAATATCATTTACCTGTGACTTGAAGATTAAACTTCAGAAGGATCTCATTTAAATGATAGTATGGGCACTGGTCCTCTGGGCATTGGCATGGCCTTCATGGCAGCTAACCCTAGGCATGGCTCCTTCTGCCTTCCTTCTCTCCTCACCAATCACCCTTGGGTAAAATCTAAGAGAGAAGCCAGCAGCTGGCCAGAATGATTAGATTGTGACAGATATAGACGGCTAGTACTGCATACGTCACAGTATCAGTGACTTTTCACATTGCTGTGATGAAACACCTGACAGAGACAATATAATGAAGAAAAGGTCTTATTTGGGCTCACAGTTCCATACAGTATAGTCCACTACGGTTGGAACAGCATGGCTGCTAGCTTAGTCAGTCTATGGTGGAGGAAATTTTGTACCAATTTCTCAGTGGAGTCAACCAAGAATACAGGAACAAGATTGGAACCAAAGATGGGATGTTCTTCAAAGTCTACCCCTGGTGGCCTATGACAAACCAGCTAGATTCCATATTTCATAGTTCCACAGCCTCTCAGAATAGAATGAACAGCTGGGAACCAGTGCCTGTGGAACATATTTCACAACTGAACCATAATTGTTAGCTCCTACTTGCTTATTCCTCACAAAGAAGTCTGTCTGTAATTAGATGAAAACATTCTCTCCTGGAGGAAAAAAGAAGGCTGATAAAGTTCAAGAACTAAAGGAAACTTACACATCCCAAGAAGATCCTGAAACCTACCAGATTTATAAGTGCCTTCTCATACCTCCATCTGTTATATAAGCACTAACAATGGCCAGTGAGGATTCTTTGGTATTGTTGCCTGCGAGCTGTGCATAGAGCTCCAAGGATGAAGTTTTGTTAGCCATGCCATGGTAGGATTTTTGGTGATGCAGTTGTCTTTGAATCACTCATGCTATCAAAAATAACTCCAAAGAACTCACTAGTTCACTAACCTAGAGGTCAGTGGAACCACTTCTTTGGTCTGACCATCAATACCTGTCTGGGATGAAGAGATGTGTGTTCATGTATCCACAAGGAAAAGTCCCACAAGATCAGGAACAGAATGCATGTCAGATTAGGGTTGAATCACAGCAACCGAGTAGACAGATGTCCAAATCACATTGCCATACCACCTACGGTTGAGTTTCAGGTATGTCTGACTCAAGCAGAGCTCTCATCTCAGCACAGTAGCTCTGTGGAGTGGCTCCTTCTTACCAATTTTCATACCATTTTAGGCCAATTTCATTTGTCCTCTCGAATAGCCACGCCAGCTGCTGGAGGTAAAGGAGATTATGATGGTTGCTAACGATTAACACAGCAACAGAGTCCCAAGCAGTGGGGTGAATCAGGAATTCAGACCCTAATCTGTTCAGCCTAAAACTCAAGAATATACTCCCTGGAGAAGTGTTCTTGGAATTGGCAGAGAAGAGCAAGCTATTCCCCCTAATGAGGGGGAAATAAGCAGGGTAACTCTCTCTCCTCCCTTCCCCACCACAGCCCCATCCAGAGAGCCTGCTACTCCTGGTTTTAAAACAACTGTTCCCATAGCAACGCCTTGGCAACTTCTCTTCTGTTTCACAATGTTAACAAAGTTGATTCAGGGACCAAATAGTTTTGTGAAACTCACAGAGGTGATACTGGCTCGACTCACTGGCCAGAACTTCACTTTTTAAAATATCCTAAAGAAATCATAGCAAAATTTGAAAGTTAACTAGATGTCTGTGTCCTCCTGACCAGACAGAAGGAACGAAAAGAGAGAAGCTCTCCCTGGGAATTCCAGAATATTCTTAGTTTTTAAGGACTTCTTAAAATTTTCATCAAGTGTACTTTCATGTGTTGTCTCTGTGTGTAGGGACTTGTGGAAGCAGGAAGAGGTGGTTAGGTGCCCTGGAGAGTTACAGTGGTTGTAAGCCACTAGACAAGTGTGCAGGGAGCTGAACCCAGTCCTCTGGAGAAGCAACAAGTGCTCTTAACTTCTGGGCCATCTTTCTATCCCCTTTTTTTCTAATATATGTGTGCATACAGGTATGTATAAGTGTGTTCCTGTGTGTGTGTGTGTGTGTGCGTGTGTGTGTGTGTGTGTGTGTGTGTGTGTGTAAGCCAGAGGACAACCTCATTTGTCATTCCTCAGGAACACCTTCAACACTGGTTTTGGGAACAGGACCCCTTTCACTGGCCTGGAGCTCACTAAGTAGGCCAGATGAGCCATCTAGCAACCCCCAGAGATCTTCCTGCCTCCACCTTCCCAGTGCTGAGGTTACAAGAGCCAGCTAGCTATCACACCTGGCTATGTCTAATGTGTGTCCCACAGGTGGAACACAGGCCTACAAGCTCATTAAGCCAACACGTTTACCAACCGAGCCATCTCCCTGGGGCCAGGGTGCTGTTTTGAATCTAAAACATGATATGCAGTGTTTAAAGTATGAGTTCTGGGACAGGGGGATGGTTAATTTGTAGCTAGTTCACAGCACTTGGCAAGAGAAACAGCCAAACTTTGGGATACAGTTTTCTCAACATCCCAGGTCCTCTGCTTACTGTCAGGGCCACCTCAAATGGCTTCCTATTCTGGTACTGTTTCTCTTACACTGATGAAATACCTCAACAAACAAAACTTATGGGAGAGTTTGTTTTAGCTCACAGTTCTGGGTCATGGTTAACCACTAAGAGGAAATCAAGACAAAAACTCGAAGCAACTAGTCGCATCTGTAGTAAAGAGCAGAGAGAAATGATTTGTTTGTTTTCATTTTGTCTGGATGAGTGCTTTGCCTCCATGTATCTAAGTGTGCCACATGCTTACCTGGTGGTGATCGAGGTCAGAAGGGAGCTTTAAATGCCCTGGAACTGGAGTTACAGGTGGTTGTAAGCTACCATATAGGTGCTAGGAGTAGAACCCAGGACTTCTGCAAGAGCAACAAATGCACTTAAACACTGAGCCCTCTCAGAGAAGAGAAAAATGGATGAACACATGCCTAGTACTTGGCTCTAGTATGCGCTCTACTCTTGTATGGTCCAGGAATCCCAATCAAAGAATAGTCACTTTCAGGCTGAGTCTTTCCACATCAATTAACTTAAGAGCCCACAGACATGACCATAGGCCATCCCAACACAGACAATCCCTCCTTGAGACCATCCTCCCAGGTGACTCTAGGTTGTGTCAAGTTGACAGTTAAAATTAACCATCACACCCCAAATTGTCACCCTCTCTCCTGTGGGTTTATCCTTTTCATCTTCCTCTGTCCCATAATGCAATGGGTTTTCTACCCTATTCTCCAGCCTATTATGCTGCCTAGCCTAAGATATAATAACAATACATATTTAGTCTTCATCTTAGTTCATGGTATAAGATTTCCAAAGCGACAGGGTTGAGAAGAACACTTTTGTTGTTGTTGTTATTTGGAATAAATCTCTTTGCGATCAGACCAGAGTTTATGCTAATGAGGTGGCCCTTGAAAAATGATGTATAGAGAGATGAGCCATGTTAGTAAAGATTTGCAGCTTTCAGTCTCTGCCCCAACCACTAAGAAGGAGGCTGTCTAGAGACTGAGTTAGTCACTGGTGTCCAGTGATTAAATCTACAATGTCTATGTAATGGAACCCTGATAAAACTCCAAATAAAGGAGGGTCTCAGAGAGAATGCAATGAAATATTGGGGCGGTGTTAACTACTAAGAAGGCATGGGAACTACATGTCTTCCCAGTGTCTCACTCCGTGCACCTCTTCACCTGTCTGTTTGTATGCATGTTATCATCTCCTTTATAATAAATCAGCAAACCTCTCACGTCAAGTGTTTTCCTGAGTCCCATGAGAGCTCAGGTTGCCAATCACTCAACCTAAGCAGGGATTATGGCTGCTTTTAACCAGGTACCCATTGCTTTGGGGAAAAGGTTTGACTGAAGCTTGCTGAGTCTGGTCACATGACAGTAGATGCAGAAACATAGTATCTGACAAGAGTTAGGCTTATGACACTAAGCCCTTCACTTGTGAAGTCTCTCCAAATTCCAAGTACTTAGTGTAAGAACCGAATTAAATTAACACATTTGATCTCATCTGATTTCAGAAGCTAAGCAGAGTGCAAGCCTGGTTAGCACTTGGATGGGGAACTGAAGTAAATGATAGGAGACCCAGTTAGTGTCTAGAGAGTTGGATGCTGTTGCTACATATTTGGAGGGCCAGAAATAGAGTTCAGTGGTGAGAATGCTCACTGGCTGCTCTCTTTTGGATGTGTGATGTACTTTGCAAGCTCACATTTGCATGCCAAGATTGTGGTACTATTTAGGGACATTATAAAACCTTTGACCTGGGGGTCTAGGGTTGACAGTGGTTCTTAAAGGTGATACACAATACCAATTTCAGCTTGAGATCTCTGCTTTCTGTGATTGAAGATCCACTATGATGTAGCCAGCCACTGCAAGCTCTTGATACCATGGACTGAGCTGCCCTAGCCACCCTACTTCCCCACCGTAATGACCTGTATCCCTTTAGCTGTGAGCCAAAATCAACCTGTCTTTGCATAAGGTGCTTCTGTGAAATATTTTATTATTGCAGCAAATAATTAACTAAGACCCTTCAGCTCCATCTTCAGCACCAGAGGGGGGAAAATAAGATAAACACATTTTTGGTATAGCTAATCAATTCTTTTGGATTTTTATTCACAAATTGACCATATAATAAGTTATCTGAAAACAAAATGATTTGTGAAAAAATTAGCAAAAAAAAAAAATTTTCAGGTCCCAATTTTTCATCCAGGTCACTTCTTTTAAGTGACATTTCTTCATACTTGGTTATAAACAACCGGCATGTCTATGTTACTGTGCCTAACTTTAGGGGTTTTTTTCTGTCTATTTTTTAGCAGGTTTTTTTCTGCAGGAATGCATTTTTCCAATTTTTTTTCAAACTGTCTTTTAAAAAAAAGTAGTGTGTTTACAATGTTAATGGCCTCATTTTAATTTGCTCATATTCTTGTTAATAATGAAATCTACTTAATGTGAGTTAAAACTAAAAGCCTGTCAGGGTAATTCACAAACATTTAAAAACTCTGCAGCAATTCTATGAGGATTCCCTGTTAATATTCTTATGGACTTTCAATGGGTAGATTAACCAGGCCTTGGCATCAACAGAAATAGCAAACAAATTAAAATTGGGCTCTTGGTAACAATCAGGGAATATGAATGCTTGCACCCTTCAATACGATACTGGATACTGAATCTGGCTGCACGGGCACCTCCTGCAACACTTTAGTGAATAAACATTCTAAGAATGACTGGGGATGAGCAGAGGTGACCTCATCTTACCTACCCTCTTCTCAGGAATGTGCAGAAGAACATCGATTGGACTGAAAATAACACAGCCCTGCGTGGTACTCATTTTACGACCATCTCTATCTGTCAGAAAGCAAATTTTCATGCCAGCAATATAATTTACACAGAATGTACATTTTGTTAAAATTCTGGCCTTGGAGACATCTGAAAATCTCTTTTCAGACCTTTGGGACTCTGGCAATGTCTAAATGATCCCCCATTTCCACGGTGGATTATACAAGAATAGTGCCCACTGCTGGAAGGATCAAATCCCCTCCAGGTGTAATCTCATTGAGAACTGGGTTTATATTAAAAGAAAAGGACTTTGCTGTGTATTTATACATTAAAAGTAGGGCTTACCATGGAGCTGGTACCAATCCTGTTTAATCTTTCAGAAATCTTTGGTGGACAGAATTCATGTTGTTACTCGATGTTGAAGCTCTTGATGCTCAAAGAGACTAGGTGTCACTCCCAAGTTCACCTTGGTGAAGTACAGCTGGTGAGGTGTAGATGAGCATAAAACTTAAATTTCCCATCTTATATATAAGAGCAACAGATACTGCTTGTTATATTGAGACCCTCTCGATCACGTGGTGTGATATTGTGGTGTGTGTGTGTGTGTGTGTGTGTCCTTGGGAGTCATTCCTCAATGGCAGTTCAACTTGTATATTTTAGACAGGGTCTCTCATCAAGCAGGGTAAACTGGCTGGTCAGCAAATCCTAGGAATCTACCTGCTTCTGCTTCCCCGACTGGGGTTACAGGGATATATGAATATATACTTGGTTTTATATGGTGCAAGAGATGAAACCCAGAGATCCAGTCATGCTAGGCAAGCACACTACCAACTGAGCTTCACGCATAGCCCACCAAAGTTGCTTCCGTCGTTTACTTTGGTCCCACTCATTCAAAAGCAACTAATCCAACACCCTTCATGCCCAATCTGGCCTAATGCCAGTCTTTGTTGTACTGGAGCAAAGCTGTGCTTGTCTCTTTACATGTATCTTCATCTGTTTAGGGCTAGAAAGGCAAAACTGAGTAGGTAGCTGCAACAGATTGCACAGCCTACAGAGCATAAAAATCCATGTGATCTAGATCTTTATAGAAAAGGCTGAGTGTTCCCTGTACTGGAAAGAAAGTCAAGGTTTAGTCAAGGTGGGACAGGCATGGTAGTGCATGCCTGTACTCTGCTGTGTTTTTAATGATGGGGTCACTCAGTCTGACCTAAAACCACCCTCCCCAGCACTGGGATTCCAAGCAAATACCACTATGCCTGGCTTTTTGTTTTGTTTGAAATGTGGGTCTGGGTATTGAACTTACATCTTCCTGCGTACACAGCAAGCATTTTACCAACTGACCCACTTCCCCAGCACTTATAGATCTTTTTCTTAACTGAACCACAACTGAGACAAATTTTGATGGACAGAATAAATAAATACTATCAGATGTTCCCCCTTCATCTACTGGATGCTCTAAAGTAAGCCTTCTGCTTTCTGGAATGTACTGGCACTTTCTATGATCTGTCTTGGGCCTTTTAAAGTACAAAAGCCAAATGTCAACTTCTGGGAACTGTACAACATGAGGGGCTGTCATCCCAGTGACAGAGCACTCTCGGGAACGGTGACGCTTCAAAAGGCATCAGACAGGTAATGACATCGTGAGTTATTTGTTGCCAGAATAGGGAATATTTTGAGCAGCTGTGGCTACATTGTGGCTGCATCAAAGCGTATTTTGGTCCTGAGACAAGGGAGCTTCCAAGACAGACAACTGGCTGGAGATCCTTAGCATTTGGTGCTCTAAGTGCTACACAGTCTTCTTTGTGACATCCTCAATGTCCCTGTGACAATTTCACTGGCTTCTCTGGGACCCGGTTAGCTTCTCTGTAAAATGAATAGGTCACACTAGATAACGAATGCGCACTCAGTGCAGGCTGTGTGTTAAAAGACTTTGCAAACTGCCACTCCATGAGCATACCCAATGCACAAGACTTATGATGCCAATTTTATGAAAAACACAGGGACCAAATCTGTGGGAAATTAACTTACAGAGCAACAGGGGTCCGAGTTAGCTACAGAAACAGTCTACCCAAATGGGCCAGGTAAGCCTTTAAGCCAAATGGCTTCTATTTGAATCCAATGGGAGTCGATTCATTTAAATAATTTAATTTTCAGGAACTATGTGGTAGGTTCACTGGATCAAGTGCTTGCTATGCAAGCATGAGAATCAGCATTTGAATCTCCAGTTCTATGTAAAACATGAGAAAGTGTGAAGGATGTCTGTAATCCTAGCATTCATGAGGTAGGGACCAAGGATACCCAGGCAAGCTGGCTTGCTAGACAGAAGGATTGGCAAGCTTCAGGTCCAAGAGATCCTACTCCAGTAAAGAAACAGCTGAGAAAGGCATCTGATGTCAGCCTCTGGCTTCCACATGAACAGATGCTAACACATTAACATGTATATAGACCACATGTAAATACACATGAAAAAGTTAATTTTCAATTATTTATATATAAAGCAGGTCTTAAGGGCCATATTAGTTACTTTCCTTGTTGCTGTGACAACACACCTGACAAAAGAAGCATAAGGAAGGAAGGGTTCATTCTGGCTCACAGTGTGAAGACACAATTGTGTCAGGGAAGATGTGGTGTAGGGACAGGAGGCATCCACAATTAGGAAGCAGGGAGAGATGAATGCTGGTACTCAACTTGCTTTCTCTTTTATGATTCAGTTGAGTCCACAGCCCATGGGATGGTGCTGCCCACAGTCAGGATGGGTGTTTGCTGAGGTCCAGCCTCAGGGTGAGGAGGGTCCTGAGAAAGGGGAAATTGGAGCAATGCTGATTTAATAGTGATTCAGAGTCAGTAGTGGGTGCAAGCTGTCAAGTGCTATCTCTTTCCCCACCATTCCTCCTTCTTCCTATTCTTTTCCCTTCTTTCTTCTCATTCTTTTTCTTTCTCTCCACCAGAGAGTTTGAACCCAGATTTTATTTAGAAAAAGTACATCATCAAGGCTTTGAACATTGCTAATAATTCCCTTAGAAATCCTTTAGTATACAGAAATTCTATGAATCCAGGATCATTGGTTCCAACCCTTGCTTCCTTAAAACAGAAACCAAACACAAAGCAAAAGCACACTTCCTTATGGGTTTGACACAGCCTGTTCTTCACAGGTAGCTGGGCACAGTTCTTGCGGTTTCCTGATACAACAGACAGCAGTCTTTAGTAACGGTTCTCATGGAAGAACAGAAAGATGACACATCACTGAAGTTAAAATGATTTCTTACAAAGTTTTAAAATTTATGCAAGTAAAGTAGGCATTGCCATCTTCAATCCTTCAAATAGCTAGGAGAACAAAGTACTAGCTTGTATATGCTTATACATCATCTTTTAATTCTCTAAATTTTGTTTCCTGTCCTGGCAATTCCATGGCTTCATAGACTCTCCTTCTAAGTTTGTTTCTAGATCATATACAAACCTTCCTTCTATCAGATAAACCATCTATCCTTTGCTTCTTTTCTATGGATTCCAATTCCTTCTTTTCATCCCCTTGCCTTTTCTTCCTGAGACCACTTTAACTCTCTATCCTTGATATCCTCAAGTTCACCCTGGCTGAATAATGCCATTGAACCAGAGGGTACATGTATTTCCTCATGTAGTTTCAAGTTCAAGGCCAAGTCTCACAATGAGCAATTCCTACAAAGGACCATGTAGGCTTTTATGGCCTCTGTGGTTATGCTGTCTAGATCCTTCCCCATGGCCATAAAGGCCAAGCGGAAGGTCTGCTCCTCATCCTCTACAGCCTCATGACCACCTCTGTGCCTCATTCTTGAGAACCGCATCTGTTTCTTTTATTATGGAGTGATTAGCTCTGAGTAATGGGGGAAGTATGTTCCCCAGAAAGAGAGGTTGAAAGTAAAGTAGAAGAGACCATAGATCAGCTTCAGGGCACAAGTGGGGATCAATGCCCTGGCAATGCTCCAAGGGCAGGAACTGTGTCACATTGTCCTTTTACACAGCCATGCTGGACCTGGCAGGTCTTCTCTGCTCAATTAAACCTTTCGATAAACACTTTCATAGACAAGCCCAGAGATGCATCTTCTAGCTGCTTCTAAACACAGTCAAGTTTGCAGTGATGATTATTACATTTCTATGCCTCTTCAGTTACCCTGTCTTCTCTATCTTAACCTATTAGCTCCATTCCTCATTCCAAATAGTCCCTGTTCTGCTTAATAAGCACATAATTTTATATATATATATATATATATATATATATATATATATATATATATATCTCAACACATGAAAGAAAACATGCAATGCTTGTCTTTTTTAAACTGTGGTTTATTTGTTTAATATGATTATTTTGAAAGATTCTATACATTTTTCTATAGATAACATAATTTTGTTCTTACTCTATTTTCTGATTAACCTATCTCTTGGCAAGCATAAACCCAGCAACAAGTAGGAGAAATATAGTAATTTTTCTCCTCTGCTATCCAATCTTTTCAATGAAACTGTAATACTGACCTTCCTGTTGAAGACAAATTCCAGCCCATAGAACCTCCAGGCAAGCATGAGAACAAAGCAGAAACCTATTTTATTATGAAGTTGAATGACAGTGGCTCATTTATTACGGTGATCAATAACCTCAGAATAGAGAAAGAAATTCCATATTAGAGTAGTGTGAACTATTTATGAGGGTTGGATGGCTGTTTGCCCCAAGCATAAGGATGTGTCATAGGTAGGGAATGAAAGGACCAGTCTCCAGGGCATTCCCACCAAGTGTTCGGGTTTTGAAATATTTAAACTAATAACATGTCAGCTATAGGAACTTGAATGAGAGCAGCCTGAACGTCACTTCTGATTTGACTAAATACTTTCCCATGTAATTCCTACAACCATGTTGAATTCACTCAGAGACAAATCAAGACAAAAGGAAAAAGACAAAGGACTCACAGCACCTGTGTCTTTGTAAAGAGAAATGATAGAGCCCTTTGGCAGTACTAGCTGTTGGAACCAGGGCCATCATGGAAGCTACACAAGCACTTTACAATCAAGCCATGGCCCCTGTGCCTTATTGGAGGATTCTACCATTGAGTCATGCATGTCCCTAACCTCTGATTCTAGGCAAGGACAAAATGGCCAGGTCATACCTTTTGTGCCTCACTGGTGGGTGGGGGGGGGGGGTTATATGCAAGTGTTCCACCATTGAGCAACACCTCCAGCCCCTCACTGGAGGATTCTAGACAAGCACTGCACAGTGTTTCTAATTAGCATGAATTACTTCTTTAGGTAGAGTTCTCACACTTGCATGACATTTTTTTTTTTTACCTACCATGCCATCTCCCTGGGCCTCTGCTTCTCTCCACTTTTTAATTGAGCTCTTTGTTTTCTGTCTGGTTAGGTCTTGAGGAGTATGTATCCTGGAGGCAAGACTTCTTTAAAGACCCATGTTTCAGGAGCGCTTTGGGCTGTTCTGTGGTTGGTATTTTCATTCTTTGAATATTCTCTTCTGAATGCATAAGTTTTTGCTTCTGAGGGAGCGCAATTCATCTTTATTTATTTTTAAAAATCTTTTAAGGATTGTGGTTTTGATATTATGTCTCATTCAGGATAACAAATGTTTTCTCCTGTTTTTCTCCAAGAAGTTTTTAGCTTGGTCTTAATATTTGGTGTCTAGAATCTATTTCTGTATATGTTGTAAGATATGAATTAAGATTCATTCTATTACTTATGATAATCAGTTGTTACGCCATTTTGATGGCCTAGAGGATGAAGGCGCTTTCCACTAACACTGGCAACCTGAGTTTGACCCCTAAGACCCGCATGACAACTGACGCCCCCAGGTTGTCCTCTGACCTCCACACACACCCCCTGGTAGGTGTGGTAGGTGTGCCCCTGCCTACATATGCATGTACACACATAAGAAATAAATGTAAATTTTTTAGATAACAGGTTACTTATTGTCATCCTTAGATCTTTGTCAAAAATCAATTGATTGGTTGGGTGACTCACATCTGTAATGTCAGAACTTGAGAGTCTGAGACAGGAAGAATTCTATGAGATTGATACCAGCCCTGACTTCATGGTGAATTTTAGGTAAACATGGGCTAGAGATGGAAACCCTGACTCTAACAAATAAAATCAAAAACCTCAAAATGTCTAGACGTGTTAATACACACATGTAGTCCATAAATCAGGAACCAGAGGCAAGAAGATAGCACAAGACTAGCCTAGGCTATGTACTGAGTTCTGAGATGGCCAGGATTATTACAAAGTGAAACTCTGCCTCCAAAACAAAATGAAACAAAAACAGAGACAATAATCAGACCCTCTAAATAATGTAGCTCAATGGTAGAGCACCTACCTAGAATCCTCCAGTGAGGGGCTAGGGCGTGGCTCAGTGGTAGAGCCCCTGCCTGGAATCCCCCAGGGAGGGGCTGGTGATATTACTCACTGATAGAGCGCTTCCTCAGCATGCATGAGGTCCTGGACTTATTCCATGTATAATAACAACAATCCTATAAGCAAACTGAAAGGTTCTTTCTCTTGGTCAGATCTCAAAGGTGTCTTCTTCCAGCAAACTCTTAATTGATTTGTTGCTTACAAATACACATATAAACAATTAAACAGGCTGACAAAATGAAACATCTGTATCATCCAGCTGAGCATGGATGTCTCTCGTACACTCACAGAAGACCAGGTAAGAGCTATCCACTTTGTTTTCTGGGGCAGAATCTCTCATTAAACCTGACGCTCAACAAGTAGACTAGGCTTGCTGGCTATGAAGCCTCAGGAATTTGGCTATCTCTCCCTCTCTTAGGCTGGAATTACAAGTACACACAATTGTCTTTTTAAATGCTGACTCTGAAGATAGAACTCAGGTTCTCATGCCTGCACAGAAAACACTTTACCAACTGAGCCATATCCCCAACCCCATATGCATTTTTCAAGCAATGTAGTTTAACTGAATCTGTCAGGTTCAACCACTTGGGCATTGCTGTAGAGAAGCCTGCAGAAATCATAATTTTCAAAATGATAATATCTTGACTCCCGTGTAAATATAAAATGAACATGTGTCAAAGATCTTATTCAATTTATTCATTAATGGCATGTTAAGATTAGTTCAAAGAATATCTGAGGAGCTGGGTATTTAAAAATCAGCTTTCAAAAAAATATTAGGATAAGATTTTTTAAAGCTACATTAAAAACCTTTTAAAGTTCTATGGAGCATCAAACCATCATTTGGGGACTATCTGTTCTATCGGACAGAAATTATTTGCATATCTATTGGGCAAAATCTCCAAGTTAATTGTAATTTCACGTTTGTTGTGGTTGGGATTTGAAGTGTTCTCTGCAGGTTTGTGTCTTTGAACACTTGGTCCCCAGCTGGTGGCACTGTCTTGGAAGGGTGTGAAAGCTTTAGGAGAGTGACTCTCACCCTTCCTAATGTTACAACACTTGAATTCAGTGCCTCCCCAACCACAAAATTATTTCTTTGCTACTTCATAACTATAACTTTGCTGCTGTAACTATCTGATGTGCAGTATATCTGATATGCAAGCCACATGAACAAGGCATTTGACCAACACAGGGGTAGCAACCCACAGGTTGAGAACCAGTGCTTTAGGAGGAGTCTGGAGCTCTCCTGGAGGAAATAAGCCGCCGAAGGAGAGTCTTGAAGTTTTGTGGCCTGGCCTCTACATCTTTTGTGCACTCTGTTTCCTCAATGCAGATGCAGTGTGACCAGCTCTATCAGTCCCCACTACCACCATGACTTCCCCACCATGGTGATCTTTCTTCCTTCTTATAGCCTGAACACAAATATAACCTTCCATACTTAAATTGCTTTTATCAGATATTTTGTTGCAGTAATGAAAACAGTAACTAACACAGCATAATAGAAACTTCGAATGAATGATAACAAAATATATTCCCCATATTGAATGGATCTAGGCCTCCAATCAACGTTGGTGGTCTACACTTCTTGCATCCTTGAGTTATTTTCAAGTTTGCATGGTTTTTTTAACATGCAAGGAAGAGTTCAACATACAGAGGCTACACTATGGCATAAAGAAACATAATGCCATGATGTCCTTAGGAAACAAAAATAGTAAGTCTGATCTTCATGACTAATTAAAAAATATACACTTCCTTTTGCCTTGACTACAAGCAACTCTGGGTCAGGACCAAGGTTAGAACACAGAAATTTCAACCCCCATCATTCTACAATGTTTGAAATACTATTTTAAGAAAAAATGCTATTGATTATTTAAGACAGTACCAAGAGAGCCAGAATCAATAAAAACAAAAATAGATATAAAATGTTGAGTAACTAGTGAGTACCTACTCTAGTATGCCTGTTGCTGTGATAAAATACCAAAAACAACTTGGGAAGAAAAGGTTTTACTTGGCTTACCCTTCTCCATCAAGTCCTTTACCTAGGGAACTCAGAGCAGGAACTGGACTAGAAGCCATGGGGAAGGCTCACTCTCTGGCTTTCTAGAACTCTCTAGCTTTCTTATACAGTTCACAGTGGGACGGGTGCCTCTACATCAATTATCAATCAAGATAATCCTTAACAGACATTGTCACGAGCCAACCTGTTCTGGGCATTTCCTCAGTTGAGATCCTTTCAGAGGACTCTTGGCTGTGTGTGAAGTTTAGTAGGACAATACACATTAGCGAAAGCTTATTCAAGTGATGTAGCAAGAACAGGATGTGCTCATGAATGGTAAGCCATCTTTCCATCCCTGTATAGTTTCCAAAACAGCTATGAAAACCTTAAAGAGACTAAGTCATTCAAAGAGGTCTTGTTAAGGCAAGAACAGAACTGGTGGAAATGTAGAAATAGCCAGGTAAGTGAAGGGAATCTCGCATCTAAGATATATGCTATATTTTAAGTATAAAACACTAAACCCCTACACCCAGACCCTTGCACTTAAACAGTTGGCCCCAGCCTTTGGAGTGGAATTCTTGGCTGTCATATCTGGGTGGGCCACAAGATTGCACCTTTGAGAGTGATATAAGCCTGACCTTGCTCTTGCTCAGAGTTTTCTCCTTTAGACCAGATGCTTTAAGTTTCCCCACCACAGACCACTTGGCTGCAGCTGCTGCCCCTTACTTGCTATGATGGACTTGTCTCTCCAAACCATTAAGCAGCTTTAGTCAAGTATTTTGCCACACTGAAGAACAAAAGAATGAATAAAGTGTATCCTGAGGTTCTCAAAGTGACTCCGTAGGAAATTTGCATGAGATTTATTAGGGAAACTGGGACACATGATTATGGGAATTATACAGTCCCATAACAGCTTATCTGAAAGCTAGATATCTTGAGTTATTGTTAATATAACTTAATCCAATTCAATGTCCTGAGAATTGGGGATGTCTGGGGATGGAGTCTAAAGGTTAGAGAGCCTCAGGATTTTGCTAGAAATGAGAAGAAGAAATGAAGTAAGAGAGAAGATGAGGAAGGGTAGGAGGAGGAAGAAGAAGAGGAAGAGGAGAAAGAAAAGGAGAAGCTAGGGATCTATTAGTGGATTAACTTCTCATGAAGTTGAAACTCTTAAGATCCAGTCCATTCCCCCAAAGCTCTGCCTCAGAACACTGTTACCTTGAGAAGTAATTCTACCACACATAAATCTTCATAGATATTTCAAATCTAAATTGTACCATATACCCTGACTACTAATGTTGAAGGAGAGGGGAGAAAATCTCATGATTTCCTTAGTTCCTCAAACACAGGGAAGGTGATGCCATCGCATTTCATGACAGCAGCATCTGCTCACACCTATCAGAACATTTTAGAAAACAAAATATTTTTTAAAAAGGATGAAATATCTGTCTGTATTATGCCAGAAAACTGAATATGGAATATTATAAAGAAAGCAATTAATCCACACTTAAAACTAATTGCCTAACCCAGTGGGTCTTTAAATTATTCATTAGTGCTATTTAAAAATAATTGCAGTTTATGAGGACAACCCAATATGGATTTCTTTTAAGAATTAAAATGAAAAAAATATTTTTTTAAATTTATTAGTTGCTTACAGCTCTTAAAATAGGTCCAGTTTTTAGACCAATTTAATATTCTCATTGCTCTCTTACTCAATCTAATCACTTTTACTCTTTACCATATCATTACTTCAAGAGTTTCCCTGAAATTTATTCTGAACTCATAAAGAGGACTGTGACGGAGTTTTAAGAGAATATTGAAGACTAGGGGACAGGGCAATAGTTCAGCTGATAAAGTGTCTGTCACTCAGCACAAGTTCGATATTCAGAACCCTGTAATCTCATCACTGGGGAGACAGAGACAGATGGATGGAGCCTGAGATGCATTGTCTAGCCAGTTTAGCCACCTTGGTAAGTTTCCAGCTCAGTGAGAGACTCTGCTGCCCTCCACATACACAAAATAAGATGGAGAACAATCAAGAAAGAAATCCAAGTTGACCTCTGGTTTCTATACATACACATGCATATATGGGCACTTAGATGCTCACTTGTACACACACATACAACACACACACACACACAGAGAGAGAAAGAGGGAGAGAGAGAGAGAGAGAGAGAGAGAGAACCCAGATATAAAAGTACTTTACCTCAAGTCCCTCCCAATTCTTGAAGGATCCAGAATTACCTGCATTTCTCTCTCAGCTTTATCATGTGTTGTGGGAAATATTAAAAACTTAATATTTTCAACTATTAAATATTATTTAATATTTCAAATATTAAAAACTGAATCTTTCAACCCGTCAACTCCCTGGTGAGACCGGACCGTGCTCCTGTGCTCCTGTGCTCATGCCACTGTCAACTCTTTCCAGCTAGCCCCTGCAGCATCTGGCTCTTTTGTCCTTGGAGCCACTAGTTCCCTCTCTGCCATTGACAGTCCAACAGTAACCAAGTAAAGCAAAACTCTTGAAGCTTAAAATTAACAAATCAGATTTATGTATCAAAAAATTCTCAATTTACAAGATGCCAATACAATAATTTCAGAGCCAACTGATAATGATAAAAGCTTTATCCCAATTATTTTAACCTTATGATATCATAACTACCTGTGGCTGGTTAATGCCATGCTGGTTCACATCTGCTGCCATCTTGGCCTTCCTCTACCCTAATGTAATTGGTAGTGCCACCTGAAGCTACTTAAAGTTCCTCTATATCCAACACTCTTCCTCTTGACCTCCCTAAAAAGGAGCAAACTGCTGATGGGGAAAGCAACCTCACCAGATAATCAACTTTGAGTTGTTAAACTATCAGTTTGGATAGGTTTGAAAAAAGAGGGACCAGAGAAAAGGCTGAGATCTGGTTAAATTAATTGTGAATGTGAAGATGATGTAAATTGGGCATCTACATCAGCCCCTCCAAATGAAGATGATGAGAGATAGAAGAATGAACACAATAGCTGGGAGACAGGGAAGAGGGCTGGGAAATGCTGTCATGGTGTTATGACACAGCCATTGTGTCATTAGCGCACAGCAACTGTGGTTACCTTCATAAGACATGCATAGTATAGAGCATGTCAACATTCCATTGTAGATATGTAAGCAGGAAGGCACAATGCTTCCTAAGGAGGTATAAACACACACACACACACACACACACACACACACACACACACACACAGAAAAAGAGAGAGAAGGAGAGAGAGAGAGAGAGAGAGAGAGAGAGAGAATAAATACATGTAATTTTTAAATAGTTAAATCATTAATACTTTGTTCATCACAATTTCCTGTAGGTTGTTTATTTGTTCGTTCATTTATTCATTAGCATGTATTTGTTAGAATGTGTGTGTGTGTTGTGTGTAATATGTGTAATAGGTATAAATTCTGGTGTATGTACATGTAGAGGCTAGAGTTTGGCTTCAGATAGCGCCCTTTCTATTCCTCCAAGTATTTGGGGGGGACAGGTCTCCCACTGAACCTATAACTCACTTTTATTTGACTAAACTATCTGGCCACCAAACTCCATAGATTTGCCTATCTCTGCCCACTCCAACCCTGGAGTCACAGACACATGTCACCACGTCTTGATCTTACACAAATGCTAGGGAGCTGAAGTCCTTAGCTTTGAGTGACAAGCACATTGTCTTCTGCTATCTCCCCAATCCTAGATAATTTTCATATCTCATTATAATTACTATTACTTATTTTTATTACTGAATTTGTTGGCAGCATCTTCAGTTTTGTGTCTGAAACAAGTATGTCAATTCTCTCAACTTCTTCCAAATATATATCTCTCACAAATCTCTGAGTCATTTTTTCATGTATTTAGGAGAAACTTGGAACTTACATGGAAGCTACATATAAAGAGCCTGTGAAAGGCTCAACTCTGAACAAGATATCTATATCTTACCCCTCCTCCAAAGGCACAGAGATCGTTGTGGAAGCTGGGAGAGTAGGAACTGGGAAGACTGTAGGAGGTAGAGGTGGTAGATGTCTATAAGGAAACAGTATTTCCTGGATATAGCAGGGCAGTTACACACATGAATTCATAACAGTTTGGATAGCATGCACAAGACCTACCCTTTACTAATGAGCTAATGACAATTAATACCTTATGGGAGGAGAGTCAGTTTTCCCGCCGAAGGCTACATACCCAAGAATATATGGGCTGCAAAAAATGAACTTGATGGGGAAAAAAAAAACCAAGACACAATCAAGTTTCTTGGTCAGAGAGAGTAGAATTGGGAGGAGTAGAGAGTAAATATGATCAAAATATATAACATAAAATTCGCAGAGAGATAAAATGAAGAAGAGTAGTAATAAATAGATAAAAGTAGCAAAGGGGGAGTGAGAAAGCTAGGTGAGTACCAACACTCTTTTTCCTGCCTCCTTTGGATACAATGACCAGATTCTTCCCTCACACTCCTGCCACCATGTCTCCAGCACCATGATGGACTGCACCTCTTCAAACTGTGAGCCACAATAAACTTTTTCTTCCTTAAGTTGCTTTTGCTGGTTATGTTGTCAGAGCAAAGAGGCAAGTAACCAGGATATACTCAGTCGTTATAATGTCATTTAATTCTTGTCTAACACAACCCTGCCAAGTACTACTATTATTACTCATGTTTTGAAGGTAGAAGAATAAAATCAATGTGTTCAAAGATACATGGGTACTAACCAATAAGGTGCTCATGATCCAATTTTCTGGATCCAAAGATGCTTAACTTCCACCCAATGTAGTCTCAAGATTCTAGCTGTTGATGGAGAAAACCACCATGATGTCACAGACACTCAAGACAGAGTTGAGAAATGAACAGTGTGATGAGTGAATCACCCAAAAGGTAAAATGTACTGCATTTTGATATTGACTCATTTATTTATTTGACTCATTTATTTTCCAATATATCTCCTTTAGGTTAAATTTGACTTAACAGGTTTTTCCATTAAAAGGAGTAAGTTTCCAGGAGCTGCATACCATCAACATGATTAAAAACAAATTTATGGGAAAATATACACTATTAGCTTTGCCTTGCTAAGAATCAAGTTACCTGATATAAATATTTTCACTCACAGTTCCAGAGGGGCTAGTCTGTGGTTTCTTGGCTTTGTTTGTTTGGACAACATATGGCAGTAAAATCGGGTGAATGAGAGCAGCTCATCCCATGAGAAATAAGGAGCAGTGAGTAGGGCAGGCAGTGGGTCAGGTACCCCAACAATGTGGTCCTTCAGTAATCTACTGCCTCACACTAGGTCCTATCTTCTAAACTTTCTAGAATCTCTATCAGCTGGGGAGAAAGCTGTCAAGTCGTGAGCCTATGGGGGATATTTCACATTCAAACCCCATTTCACAGAGAAAACTTCATCTCTTGACTCCAAGAACTGGGATGCAATCAAAGAAGGTAAAAGATGTGAAGATGTTTTATGAAACCAACACACAAATGACTATTAATTATTAGTACTTTTTCATATTTGTTTCCTCTTACTCAAGAATGTGCTGCATGATGGGGAATGGAGAGATGGTTGAGTGGCTAAGAGCTTCTCTCTTCCAAAGGATGAGAGTTGGGTCACCAGCACCCACATTAGAAGAACCTGTAACTCTACCTACAGCTCCAGGGGCTCCACTGCCCTGTTCTGCCTTCTGTAGGATTGCATTCATACCCACTCTGCCCCTCCCTCAACACAAAAATAAGTACAAATAATAAAAATAAATCTTAAAATATAATTTACTATTCAGAAAGTCTAAGTCTGCTGCTAAATTTCTTTTGCTATTAAGATGTAGAGTGAATAGTTAATGAGTATTTTATAAGATCAAATCAATAGGATGTTGAGCAATAAATTTATTTGACAAAGGTAAATATCACACTGAAGAGGTCCAGGTTTTTAGCATTCTTCACCAAAGCAATAAATAAACAGACTTCTCCCAGAGCAAAGATGGAAATATAATTATTCAGTCTCTCCATGTTAAAATTTCCCCAGAAATTGAAATATTGTTAGCAAGCACAGATTTAAATTTTGTGCTCCAATGAATTAGGAGATCTTGTTTATCGTTTTGATTTCTCTGTATTCTACCACAGGGAAATTATGTAGACTCTCACAGTACATGAAAACAATGCCAATAATTATGGAATTTGTTGCTTAGCTTGAAGATCATTTTATGGATCTATTCTGATCTATTGGTTTGGTGGCTTTATGTATGGCAGAGATCTATGTTCTTCAGGTTGGATTCAAACTCATGACCTTTCTGCTTCAACATCCTGATTTCTGAGGTCACAAGGGTATACTACACCATCTTATGTATGGATATCTCTACAATCCATGATCTAATGTTAAGTGTATTTGAAACTGTGCAACAAATCCCAAACCAACCACTCAACTCATCAAAAAAAAAAAAAATAGTGCAGACAGTGTTTTCTGAAGGTGCTTGTTCTCAAGATGCTGCGATGAACCAGCTCACACTGCAAAGTGCCTGTTGCAGAAGCCTGAGGACCTGATGTTCCTAATCCCTGATCTTAATAATCCCCAAGACTGTTGTGTGACACTTTTCCTGGGGAGATACAACATACATGTGTACACTCATCCCAGATAAGAAATCCAGGACAGACCAAGGTAACACTTACACCAAAGATTTGGTGAGCCAGAACTTTATTGGAGTTACTAGCCAAGATATGTTTGAGGGGTTGTTTATGGGCAGAAAGATGACTCATAGCTGGCCCCAGCACTGGATACAACTCACAAAGGCTGCAGCCTGGAGCTTCTTCACCCTTCCCAGACCAGCTAGCTCCAAGCCACCTTTTCTAAAAAAACAGAATGGATGGCACTCTGAGGAATGGTACCCAAGGTTGACCTCTGCTCTACATATGAATACATGTGCCCATGACTCTGCACACAGGCACATCTGCACATACATGAAGACACACATGACACACACATAGACACACACACACACACAAACACAAAAGAGACCTTACATATGTAGCCTGAGTAACTTTATAAAGTATTTTAATAACCTTTGCTCATGAAACCAAGTTTGTCAATAGTGCACCATAAGACTTGCAGCATCGTGTTTATGATCCAAGTTTGTGATTTTCTGTAGGGAGCTAGTGAATTTGTGAGTGAACATGTATTGTTTGACATGGGCACGGCCATGTCAAGGACCAATGCCTCAGTCCTAAGGCTATGGCGAAGCTTTTCCCAGGAGAAGCTTAAAGGGATGACAAAAAATATTACTTACCTAGAATGCGACATGGAAGATGATTTGTGATACAGGTACAAGAGACTGGCATATTAACAGATGTGAGAGCTAATGACATTGTCACTGCCTAAAGACCTTCTGTTCTCTACTGTGCATGTGTGTGTTTGTGTGTGTGTGTTCATGCATATGCTTGTGTTTATTAACGCAGGTGTACCTGTACCTTGGCACACATGTGGAGGTCAGAAGACAGCCTCAGTTGTCCATCTCTTCCTAATGCCTTGTTAGAGACAACTTATCTTGTTTGCCTGATTAGCCTGCCATGGGCTTTAGGGGATTGTCACCACAGGCGTCCTAGGATTACACTTTCCAGCTTTACATGGGCATGCAGGGGATCTGAACTCAGATCCCCATGCTATTCTTTCAGCAAGCATTTTACTCCCTGGACTATCTTCCCAAGGCCAGCATCTATGTCTTGACATTGACTTTCTCTACTCATTGCTTTCTCTACTCAATGCTCACTATTCCATAGCATTTGTATAGCTTATTTGTGTCTTTATGGGAGGATGAAAACCACATTTTCAAGTCAACCACAGATATGAGCAATGGAGATAAATAGCGTGTGAAAGAAGTGTTAGATAAAACCAAATATAAAATACCGAATTTAATCATTGCCTAGAACCAAATACCCAGTAAGGGTCCAAGGGGAAGCAATTCTGAAATTGTTCAATGAATGTTCCATCAAGAACTTGTTTTATTTGCTTCAATCCCATATTTAAAGAATCATTAGAGGCTGCAAGGGATCACTTAGATTTTTTTTACTTATGCATAACTAAATTTTATGAATAAAATGACATGTTTTAATGGTATTTGAAGACTCAGAGACTTGCAAAGGTCTAATGATGCGTCCTTCCACTATAGCAAAGGTCTCTGACTCAATGTCACTTAGTTGTCACAGTGGCCCTGTGAAGTAAAGTATTTATTCTCATATTAGCTATGAGGTGAGAGATAAGCATTTTAATAATTTGTCAAGGAAGCTATCTGAGGGAAGGCATATCCATGGCTTTCCTTGCCTGAGTCTCAGTGTCTGGCACATAGCAGACTTTCAGCACTTGAGCTCAGATGCTCTCTGGTGTATGTGGTCCCTGGACCATAGACATGGATATCACCTGGGAACTTGCTATCAACACAAAATCTCAAGCCCACCCAGACCTCCTAACTCTGGATATAAGACTCAGTAAGATCTGTTGCAATAAACTTTCCACGAGTTTCTGATCAACCTCTAATTGGTTTTAGCTATCAGCTTCACCCATCCTAAGGTCAAATGAAGGAGTCTTAACTAAGGGTTTCCAAGGCATATTGTCTCATGGCCACATCTGTGAGAGATTATTTTGACCAGTGATTGCTTTGGGAAGGCCAAACTCACAGTATTCAGTACCACCTCTGGGTGGGTGGTCCTGAACTATATAAGAAGTCTCTGGTAGAGAGAAGTTTACAACATTTATGACAACTGGACTCTTTAAAAAATATTACAACATATTTCTCTCTCTCTCTCTCTCTCTCTCTCTCTCTTCTCTCTCTCTCTCTCTCTCTCTCTCTCTCTCTCTCTCTGTGTGTGTGTGTGTGTGTGTGCGCGTGCGTGTGCATGAGCTTTTGTATTTATGCCAAGGTATGTGTGTCAGAGGACAACTTACAAGAGTTAGTTTTTCTCCTTCTACCATGTGGCCCAGGTCATCAGGCTTAGCAGCAAGCATGTACACCCACTGAGCCATCTCAGTGTCCATAACTGACTTCTTCATTATTTATCTTCATGGCTTGCTCTGCTTGCTCCGCTGGATGCCACGACATGAACAGCTTTACTCTATCACAACTGTTCTGCTGCAATTCTCCTAAATATGCACCCACATCAAAGAAACAAAGTGAACAGAGTGAAGCCAGGAGACAAAGGAAAACCCTTCCCTTTCTTAAGCTGTTTACTCAGGTATTTTTGTCATAGTAGCAGAAAGATGATCAGCAAAACACCTTTCCATGTTCTAATTCATAAACGAGTGTGTGCATGCATGTGTGTATTTGTGAACATGAATATGCATGTTTGTGTGCATGGGTATATGTATGTGTATGTACCCAAGGAAATATGCACTTGTGTGCAGCTGCATCTGTGCATGCATGTGTGTGTGTGTGTACCTAGGTAAACATGTCCTTGTGTGCAGCTGTGTATATGTGTGTATCCAGGTAAACATGGACTTGTACACAGCCGCATGTGTGTATGTACCCAGGTAAACATGGACCTGTGAGCTGCTGCATGTGTGTGTGCATGTGCGTGTTTGTATCCAGGTAAACATGGACCTGTGAGCAGCTGAATGTGTGTCTGTACGTGTGTGTACCCAGGTGAACACGGACCTGTGAGCAGCTGCATGTGGAAACCACAGCTCAGCCTTTACTATGGCTTCTCAGATGCCATACACTTTATTTTGTAAGACAAGGTTTCTCAGCAGACTAGAGCTCACCCAATAGACTAGACTGGGGTGTGAACCCCAGAGATCTCTTTGTGACTTGGTAGGTTTGTGGCTTGTCGTTGGAGTGCATGCTAGGCAATCACTCTGTCACTGAGCTACCTCTCCAGCCACATGTTTTTGTTCATTTTCTACATGAAATCCCCGGATTGAACTCAGATTCTCATGCACGCAAGACAAGTACTTTCCTGACTAAGCTATCTCCCCAGTCACTCATATTCTAGTTTTTCAAGAAGCCACCAAGCAACCACCGCCAGAACCCGAACAGAGCTGAGTGCCCACACTTTGCCTCTTTTCTGGCATTGTGTGTGACTCCAACCCCTCCCTGCAAAGCAGACGATCAGCCCCATTTTTATGTCCCTTCCTTCCCCTCATATTCCCTACTATGAGGGGCCAACTGAGAAAAGAACATTTTATCTTCCACAAACCAGATTTATTCTTTGTTCTTTGCACAGTACAATGAAAGCCCAAATGTCTCCTTGTTGCTGTTGTTTCGGTTTTGTGTTTTCCGCATTGGGCGGCACTTAGAAGCTTTCCATCAGTATGAGAATAAAGAGGGGAAAGTTTTCCTCTAGTCTGTTTACCACGTCCATGGCGCTGAGCAAAAACAATGTAAATGTGTAAATGGCTGAAGATGTTTTTGATTTAAAACAAGCAACAGGCTCTTGCTCATTATCTAGAATCGCAGCTTGCCTGAGAGAAGAGGGACCTACAAGATCATCCACCAAGCCCTCACTAGATGAGTTACAACAGTATCAGAGACGTTTTATTTTTTAAAAGTTATGTAGGGGCTAAGGGAGATGGCTGTAGCAAGAAAGTATTTTCTGTGTAAGCATAAAGACCTGAATTCAGATCGCTGGGACCTACTTAAAAAGGCAGCTAAAGCAGCACATGCCTACAATCCCAACACTGTGGAGCTGGAGACAGAAGAGTGGCTGCTGCTCACTGGCCAGCCAGGCTAGGCACATCAGTGTGTTATCCACCCACCCAACCCAACTGGAGTCGACAGGAAACAGAACTAGAGAGGATTAGCCTCCAGCTGTACCACAGTTAAAGGACAAAAACTGGTGCTGAGGGCGGGAGTCCCAGAATGAGAAGACGCCATTCCATTCTAGTCTAGCCTGTTTTGATGAGTGCAGAGTTGTACAATTAACAAGAGGATACACCAGAAATGGCACCTTTGTAATCCCACTACACAGGAGGGGAAGCAGAAGATCAGAAGTTTGAGGTCATCCTTGGCTACATAAGGAGTTTGAGGCCAACCTGAGCTACATGAGACCCTGTTAAGAAAGAGAGAAGGGACTGGATAATTAGAGAAAATTTAAGGAATGTATTCAAACAGGACCAATGAGAAAACGGGAGAACCCAGAGACCCTGTACAATACCCAAGCTGGCATCCCTCTGGCAAATTGCCAGCCTTAGGACCCCTACCATCCCAAAGGCTTAAAGCTGAGGCTTTCCTCTGTCTCTGTGGCTCCTCACTAATCATCTTTGTCTGTATCAGGGAATAAGTTCAGCAATGCCCAAGACAACCACCTCAACCCAGTTATAGTTTTACCCAACCATAGAGAAAACTGCTTCTGACACTGTCTTCTCTCCACCGGACTGAAATCCATCTGAAACCATGAGCCAAAGTAGACCTTTTCCCCTTAAGGTGTTCCTGTCAGAAACTTTCTCACAATGGCAAGTAACGGCAATCAATGTGCCTGTATCTGCCGAGGGGGAGAGTATTTAAACCACAGCACTCCGGGTGCTTCTCCCCTGCCTTTATTTAGCATCACGGAAATGAGATTTCCAACTCCTTCTAGGCATCCCATTGCAAAGATTATATTTCTCTTTGTGTTTTCATAGCCAGGAAATCCTTCATCAAATTCAATAAATCCTCCTGTCTTCCAGCTAAGCTCTCATCTTGTCTGCTTCTGTGAGAGAGAACAATTGTTTGTTCTTAAGGCAGCAAAAGGAAAGAAACCCTGAAACCTGCCCATTCTAGCAAAATGGAGGAGTCTAGGAGTTCAGCATCAGCATCCAGAGTGTTTGCTATGTTCCTCTGTCTCCCACACTAGTGCTGATGGGTGCTGGAGCCAAGCTGGCTCCAGCTAAGCAATATAGAGCAGGGGAGGGAATGCAGAGAGGAAGCGGAGGCATCCCCAGAGGGCCGTCACCACACACACACTTATTTCTCATCAAACTCACCTTAGCACTTTATGTCCACCCACACTTTGCCCCTCCTAACACCTACAAGACAGACAGACACACTTTGCTTTTGCTCTTCCCCCCACTTTCTCAGCTACCTTCACACCCATCCCAGCCTGCCCTTGATTTATTGATGGCCCCTTGGGTGAACTAGAATGTTGTTGTTCTCTTAGTCCAAACTAAGAACTCTCTAATACAATGCATTTCTTTTGAAAAATGTTCTATTGCATCCATCTACCTGTCTGTCTGTCTATCCATCCATCCATCTGTCTGTCTATCATCTATCTGTCCATCTATCTCCTTTTTTTCCTTTGCATTTATGAGAGCATGGGTCTTAGCAGCAAGAACCTTTGCTTCCTGAGCTACCTGACCAGCCTGACTTGTGTCTCCTGAGTCCTCTTTTCTGTTATGATTTGTGTCTGAACTGCTCTCCACAGTCTGGTGTGACTGAATGCTTGGTCCCAATGGGTGGTGCTATTTTGGAAGCTTGTGGAACCTTCAAGAAATGGAGAACAAAGGTGGAAACTGGTCTCTCAAGACAGCTTCCTAGAGAACAGTATCTGACCTCCAGTGCCAGCCAAGCTTTCTCTGTTTCCTGATTCCCACAGTGATGTGACAACTGTCTGTCCCACACACTCTGGTTTCTGTTTGGTTTTGTTTGCTTTGTATTATTTTTTAAATGTTTGTTTTTGAAATAAGTTCTCACTGTGTAGCCCATACTGGCTTTGAACTGACAGAAATCCGATTGCCTTTGTTTTCTAGTAGTGATTATCCTGGACGGGTAGCAAAGGTAACCAATTAAATAGAACAATAGTTACAGCTAGGTGTGTGGTAACAATAACTGGGCCATTGACACCCCCTAGGAGAAGGGGGAGGGAAGGGTTACTGGACTCTCACGTGAGATTCCAGCCTTAACTTCCGCTTTCTCTCCCACAGCTTCAAGGGGTGTTGTCTGAAAGGGGACTGCGTCACGCAGCTTCCATGAGGTCCTATGCCATCCCCATTATGGGTGACACTTTGCAATGTGCAGCTATTCGGTGCTCAGCCCCACTCCTGTGAGTAACACCTGCCCCATGCTCTTGTCATTAAACCCCACATGCTGGCTGGTTCATCAAGTTGAACTTTGGTGAAATCATACTTTGGTCTGTCCCTGGTGTCCTATCTGTGGTGGACAGACATTTGTTCACGTCTCCCCAGAAACGGTTAATACAACACTCAGCCTTGCCCCCATTCCCAGGCTCCCACACACACTTCAGCCTCCTACTCCACCACATCTTCCAGACAGTAACTGGCCTGGCAAAAATGAAGATATTCTCAAGAGACTGTTCTCAATCTGACTCTCTTGAAACAATGGATGCTCTCACCAAAAACTAAAACAGTGATTTCCCCAGAAATCTCACACTTGGGGAAGTAAAATTTGCCAGCTAGAGTAGGAGCTTATCTCTGGGAAAAGATTTACAACTTGTCAGACCACCTTATAGAATGGGACTAAAGCCCAGACATTGATGGTTCAATGGTGGGCAGCCCCACGCCTTGACTAGAACTGCTTAAATGTGCATGTCCTGAGCTCTCTATTTCAACTTTAATCTCACTACATGACCCTGACAATAAACTTAAGGGGTGTCCCTGGATCTCCCTGTCTCTCTTCCCACAGTGGCCACGTGAAATAAAGTTCCTTGTTCTGCCTTTTACTGTTAACTTTGCTGTTTTGAGTGGATTCTCAACAACACATGGCTGAACTTGACTTCCTGGGGTATAGACTGTGACCCTGACACTGTGAACTGAACCCCTCTGAAACCCTGCACCAAAATAGGTCTTCTCTCCCTTGAGTTGTTTCTATCAAATGTGTTGGTCATAAAGATGCAAGAGTGACTACCAGACAGAGCCCAAGGCCAGGACAGCTCTGCACAGTAGCTGCTGCTGTCCTCTTCTAATTGTGATGTTGCTCACAAACACACAACCTACCTCAGTCATGTCCACTAGTAAGACCCTGGGTTCTAGTAAACACCAGCAGGGAAAGCAACAGTGTTTTTTTTTCATTTCTTCAGAACTGGCACCAACCCCAGAGATGAAATAGCCAGTGCCCTGACTGAGTGATTTTTCACAAGTTCCCACCCTTTAGTGGGTACTTCAAATACATAATATAACCACGTCCAAATTTCCCATTTGGTTGGATCTCCTTCTATCTTATATGTGGACACAGTCGGATATCAAACCTAAGATAAACTAAAAGTGCCTAGGCCAGCAGGTGCCAGCAGCCAGGGAAGACAGGGGTTAAGTGCCTGCTGTTGACCTGAGATCTGGCCAGCTTAAGTTTATCAAAGCTCTCCTTGGTATAGGAAATAGACCACCTGTACTCTATTTCTTACAGAAAGTACATTCTTGTTCTGATTATGATTTTCCCCCATGATTTAAATTAGAAAAGGAGAATCCTCCTCATTCATCCTCATTAGACAGATCCAGGAAGGTCAAAGGAGAGATAATCACAGAGAAAGCCCACCATTAAAATTTGTTAAACCCTGCTGTGAATTCAAAAGGAAACTTTAAGAGCTCATCTTGTGGGCTGGAGAGATGGCTCAGCAGTTAAAAGCACTGACTGCTCTTCCAGGGTACCCAGGGTGGATTCCCTTTACCCACATGGAAGTTTGCAACCATCTGTAACTCCAGGTCCAAGACATCTGATATCCTCTTTTGGCCTCCGTGGACACTAGGCAGGCACATGGGGCACAAACATCTGTGCACAGGCACACGGGGCACAGGCACAGGGTGTACAGGCACACAGTGCACAGGCACAGACACACAGCGCACAGGTACATGGTGCTCAGGAACAGGCACAGAGTGCACAGGCACAGGCACAGGGTGCACAGGCACATGCATGGGGTCTACAGGTACATGGTGCACAGGAACAGGGTCCACAGGTACATGGTGCACAGGCACAGGGTGCACAGGCACAGGCTCATGGTGCAGAGGCACATGGTGCACAGGCACAGGCACACAGTACACAGGCACAGACACAGGGTACACAGGCACAGGGTACACAGGCAAATGGTGCACCGGCACAGGATGCACAGGATGCATAGGCACACCGTGCACAGGCACAGGGTGCATAGGAACAGGCACATGGTGCACAGGCATACATTGCAGGCAAAACCTCCATACATATAAAGCAGTAATAATTAAGAACCAGTCTTGTTACCAGAGCCTCCTTTCACAAAATCTGCTTTGGTTTAAGGGCAGTTAAACTTTCTGGCCCCCACCCTGCCTTTCCTGGTCTCCATGTGCCCCCACTTCCACCCCCAGGGAGAGGTGTTGCAGTTTAATGTGCAAGCTGTCCTACAGGATCCTGTGTTGAAAAACTTGGTCCCCAGATGGCACAACTGGGTTTGGAGACTGTGAAAGCTTCAAGTGGTGGATCCTTATGGAAGGAAATGGCTCACTCGGGGCAGGCTTTTCCAGCCTCTGTCTCCACTTCCTCTTTGCTCTCTGTTTCCTGGAAATAGATCATAGACATATTCATACTCTAAACATATACTAAGTGTATGATCTAAAGTTGGCCTGTTTTCTGTTGCTGTAACAAAATACTTGAGACTGGCCCATAGTCTTAGATATTGGGAAGGCCTAGAGCAAGTGCTGGTCCTTGGTGGACATCTTCTCATTGCCATACAACATGTCGAGGAGTGTCACATGGCATGGCAGAGAAAGCTTTTAGATGAGGTCTCTCTTCCTCTGACAAAGCCACTGTCACCATCCAGAGGATCCACCCTCGTGAATTCATAAAATTATCAGCATCCAAAGGCCCCACCGTCAAATGTCATGACCATAAGGCTTTAGGGACTAAGTTTCTGACACATGAACTTTTTGGAAGGCTTACTCAAATCATTCATCAAATTGTATAAGAAATTTGATGTTGTAATAGAATAAGTCATAAAGATAAAATGACAGGCATAACAACAGAAGTCTAGTTAACTAGAGATCACAGCCTTTATTACTACTTGAGGCGCTGAGTCTTTTAAGGATGCAAATCTATATAACCTTAGCCTCTGTGTTTCTTCTGGGCCCCTTGTGAACCTTCCAAGATATCAGTCCAGCTCCTTTATCGAATGGAACATCATCAGAAACATTAGATCTCCTGTCCCTAGACCATCCCTTTCCTGATTCTCTACATGTCCCCAGGAAAAAGTTTTTGGTTTGAATGTTAAATGCCCCCACAGGCTCCTGGGTTTGAACACTTGGACCCTAGCTAGTGCTGCTGATTTGAAAGGTCATGGCTCCTCTATGAAATGGAACTTTACTGGAGGAAGTAGGTCACTCAGGGGTGCACCTTGGGCTTTTATAGTAGCCGGTCCCCACTGTCTTCTCCCTGGCTATGGATGTAAAATGAGCAGCCTGCTCATTGCCCTGCTCGTTACCTTCCCTCTTTTCTTAAACAATGAGCCAGAAGAAACCCTTTCTTCATTACGTTGCTTCTTGTCAGACAGTAGATTGCAGCAATGAGAAAAGTCACTAATTTGAGGGACAGAGGACTGGGAACTGACCAACAGGACTCCTGACCTTATGCAGAATAGAGAGGGCATAACCTGGGAATCACATGTGCAGTAACTCTTAATAGGGAGAAGATCCCCAATGAGCTAACGAAATCTTTCTCTATCACCAACTTGAGCAATTACTGTTTTGCAATTAAATTCACTCAGGAAAATAGAATCATTACCGTGAGGAGTGGGTAACCAGAAAAGGGCATATGCTGTACGGCAGGCAATTCCCAGGCATGTCAACAGAAAATTGCATGGGAGTGACTGCGAGGCAGGGCCATCCCTGGGAGAGGCTCTGTGAGGCAGCTGTGTCCTCAGGAGATGCCCTGGGCTTTTGTTGTTGTCAGTCTCCCGGAACACAGAGCCATGCCTTCTGGGGCAAGGTGAATAATCTCACAGAGTTCATGCTGCCATCTTCCCAGTCTTTTTAAACTAGGTACACTTAGTGATGTAATAGGAGATTTTCTAACACAAACATTTTTAAAGTTGACATCATTAAGTGATATGAATATTGTTCTCAGTTATAAAATAAAGCATCAATAGTCTCTTCTCTCTCTCCCCTCCTCTGTGTGTGTGTGTGTGTGTGTGTGTGTGTGTGTATCCTCTATATTGCTAAGGATAGAACCCAGTACCTTGTACTTGCTGGTCATGCATTCTCCCACTAAACTACAACTACAGCCCCCAGTACAAAATTTCATTTGGAGTTTGGAATTCCTTTGTTTTGATTTGTCAAGGTGCTAGGAATCAACCCAGGGTCTCCGGCATACTAGGTAAGCATTCGACTGCTGAGCTATATCCCCAGCCACGATATTTTGAAAACAAAATCTCATTGCTGGTCCATTTGGGAAAGATATTAAGAGTGTCTTTGAACACTGAGCCTCTGTCGATAGCAAGAAGGCTTTGCAGGGACATGTCTAGAGTTAGTGAGTAGAGATCCATGCTATGCTGGGAATCATGCAGAGCGAACACTGCTATGGAACACAGGAAGTTCAGTACTGAACAGTTTTGTCGTACTGGGTGAAAAGCAACGATAACAGAGTGTGTGTCTAAGTGTTGCCTCTTCTTCCACGAGGAGACAAATGGCAGCCATAGAGCTAGCTTCTTCTCACAGACAGTTTCAAAGGTCTGAGTGGGGCTGGTTGACTTTGGGCCACTGCATGTGCTAGCCTGGCCCGGGCCCACAGCATTTTATACAGAGCTTGTAATACCTAAGTAACTAACTAAAGGTGTTCATTTCTATTGTGACTATGGGTCCCTATGTTAGCAGAGGAGACATATTAAAAACCCTAGTTAGACATTTTTTTGGTGTGGCTCCCCACACCCCTGCAGTAATAGGCTATATGATTCCATTTCCCCAAAAGAAGTAGACAACTTTCTCTGACATGCATTCTCTCTCCTCCCTCCCCACTCCATCCCTCTCTCCCTCTCTCCCACTCCTCTCTTTCCATTACATGGCACAGAAGAGCCCACACTTACCCAAGCCAAGCAACAATAATTTCCACACTAGTGCATCAAGACAAGAGACCCTGTTACAGCTGCTTCTGTACGGAAGCAGGATCCACAGCAGTTATTTCTGCTGTGTACAAAAGCAGAGACCCAGTCCCCACTGCAGAAGGGAAACATGGATACTTGCAGGCTCACAGAAAGAGAAGGAGAAAGATAACTGGGTGGGGCACCCTAAACCTAAAATAACTTCACATGCCCTTAGAAATGACCGCACTTAGCTCCAAACATAGGTCTTCATGTACTTGAAGCGTCTAAAAAATTTGCAAATAAACTTTGGCTTTGCTCTGTGTCTTAGTCAGTGTTTCTATTCCTGCACAGACATCATGACCAAGAAGCAAGTTGGGGAGGAAAGGGCTTATTCAGCTTACACTTCCAATTGCTGTTCATCATGAAAGGAAGTCAGGACTGGAACTCAAGTAGGTCAGGAAGCAGGAGCTGATGCAGAGGCACGGAGGGATGTTTCTTACTGGCTTGCTTCTCCTGGCTTGCTCACCTTGCTCTCTTATAGAACCCAAGACCGCCAGCCCAGGGATGGTACCACCCACAAGGGGCCCTCCCCCTTTGATCATTAATTGAGAAAATGCCTTACAGCTGTATCTCATAGAGGCATTTTCTCAACTGAAACTTTTTTCTCTGCGATAACTCCAGCTTGTGTCAAGTTGACACACAAAACTAGCCAGTACAGGCTGCTCAGAGTGCTTGCCCTATTTTTAAATTCTTTAAACGACAGAGGAAAAGAACTCCTCAAACTTCACAAGCATCAGCCTTGCTGTGATGTATAAAGGATGTTACAGGCTCAGAGAAAGGAAGCTGAGATGCATCACCTTTACATGGGGGCTTCATGGGGAGAGGAAGCTGAGATGCATCACCTTTACCTGGGGGCTTCATGGGGAGAGGAAGCTGAGATGCATCACCTTTACCTGGGGGCTTCATGGGGAGAGTTCCAGCACCATGACCACAAACGGCCATGGTGAGGGCCCTGAAGAGGGAAAGTGAGCCTCAGATTGGAGGAAGAATTTCATCAGCTCTCGTGGATAACATGATGGGAATCCTGAAGGGAGGAAATTTATCCCTTAATTCAATTTTCCCTTCAATTCTGAAGAACAAATAATGTCTCTGATTCTTTTCTGTTTTCAAGGGTAGAGCAAGGTGACTTTCGTGTCATGTGACCTAGCCTACATCCCAGAAGTCCAGAAGTCACTGGACAAGAAGCTGCTCGATAAAAGTCTCTGTGCTCAAGATATGGCTCAGCTATTAAGAGAGCACATTGCCCTTGCAGAGGACCCAAGTCCAGTTCCGAGCACCCACATCTGGACAGCCCACAAATGACTAAAACTCCAGCTCTAGAAAGTCCAAGGCCCTCTGCAGGACGTCATAGCCCTGCCTCCTTTCCCCCTTCCCCCCCTCCCCAGTACTCACACACCAATACACACAATTTAGAAAATGATAAATCTTTTAAAATACTGTTAAAATTTGAAGTTGTCTTAGGCCTGGGCATGGGGCAAGGGCTCGCAGCTGCAAAAGCAGAGAGAAACTTTAAAGCCACCAGTCACTTTGTTCATAAAGTCCATCTATGCCCAGAGAGAGCCGCAGGAGAGTGTGGCCTGATTTCCGAACAAAGGAGAAGTGGTTAGAGGGTGCATGATCTGACACCTATGTCAAAACAATCCCGGCTTTCATTCATCTTCGTGAAACCGAGGCCCCTCCTCTGAAGGCATGTTTTACAGAAGCCCACAATGGATATAAATTCCAGGAGGGATGACATTGCATCTTGCTTTTATTTTATTTCTGCAAGCTCCTGGTATGCAATTGCTCCATCAATTCCATAAGGAGGGATGCCAGTGAGAAGAGGAGCAGAGGAGACAGGAAGTGGAGTTGTCAGGGAAAGGTGGGAGGTCCAGGAGAGAACTGTTCGCTCATTTCCCTGTAGCAGTGTTTGCTGGGAGTGAAATGAATCAAACAGGGGCAATGCCCCCCCCCAAAATCACAATAATAAAAATAACAGCTAACACAGCACTCTCCATTTTACATGTATTACCTTACCTCATTCTTTCAATTATTCCATGTGAACTCCAAAGATTAAAACATACAACAATCCCAACTCCTACTAAGTGTCCAATAAATGATCTTTAGCCTGATTAGTTCAGTTTCCCCTTGGAAACTTGGTCCTTCTGTAATATCAGACCAGAGGTCTGCAGAGACTTTCCAGCTTTAACAGTGTGATTTCTGTCAGCCGTAGCTTATTAAGGGGCTTTATGGTACTGTCACCAATCATGCCTGTGACCAAATCACAGCCTGCCAATGAAAACAAGTGTCCCAAAAGGACTGAAGGAAAAGTGTCAGGTGTGGTCACAGTGGTGGCAGAGTGCTTAGCTGGAGTAATGATGGTTAGCTGGTCTCTGAGGGGTCCTCTGAGTCCCTCTGCTGCCAATTAACAACAATGCAGAAAGAGATACTCTTGTCCCCAGGGCTCCTTCTTCATCATTTCTTGCTCCTCTTACTTCTTGGGAGCTGATGCTCTTCCCATCAGTGCAGAATGACCTCCTTATTTCTGGTGGATGGAAATAAAGTAGTACTAAAGTGGCCAGAGAAGCCAGCAAGCCTGGGACCCCAGGCAGTGCCTCGAGGACCTTCCCTGAGATGTGAGCCCTTATCACTGGGAGTCTTAAGCTTAGCTCTCCTCTCTACCATCAGAATTTGTAAACAGCTTGTCTATACACCAGGCATGCATAAGTAAATCCCAAACTTACCAGCAAACAGTGAGTGCATTATCCACCAAATGCCTTAGATCCTCTGTCTATTTGGCAAGGTCATAGCCTTGGAAATAGCTGATCAGAGTCCAACAGCATAGAAGAGTACTTGACAGAGGCTAGCCCATACCTGCCTTGGTTTCCCCAGATCACACTCCACACCCACCTTGCAGTCCCTGTAAAATGAATTTTCAGTGTGGCCCCTATACCTGTCAACCACTGCAGGGACAGAGGCATAGCTCTGTAAGGTCACCAGAAT
>JADRCH010000207.1:1721023-1731832 GCA_019843965.1 Rhynchomys soricoides | reverse complement strand
TCACCAGAATCAACCACTGCAGGGACAGAGGCATAGCTCTGTACGGTCACCAGAATCAGTCTAAAGAGTTCCCATAACCTTTTAGGAACCTCAGCTCAGATAAAACCAGATTCTTGGATTTGACACAGGAAAGAAGTTCAAGGAAGTCTATATGAAGCCAAATTCAGTTTATTAAAGGGATTGAGAGAAAAACGGATGGTCAGGAAAGATGGGATGTACTACCCATTGTGGGTATGGGCTTTTTAAGGGAGAGTCACATTTATATGTGTGAGCAGTCATGTATATCATTTTTGGTGGCACTCAAGTTATATCTCAACGAGTTGCTAAGGAACTTTCTATTCTTTCCTCTCTCTTTTTAGTAAATGTGATTATAGGGTGGCTCTTACGAGGTGTCTTGTGGATGGATTTATAATCTGATAAGCTAAAACCAGAAACCACTAGGGTTACACAAGGGGTTGGGGCATGTCCTGTTACTGTAAATGGGGTTCCTAATGGGAGTTCTACAGGTTTACAGTTGGGAAGGAGGTAAAGCAAGTGTTGTTAACTGTGCAGGGATTCTTGCTGCTCAGCTGGTGAAGGACGTCTGTCTTAGTTAGAGTTTCTATTGCTGTGAAGAGACACCATGACCATGGCAACTCTTATAAAGAAAAACGTTTAACTAGGACTGGCTTACAATTTCAGAGGTTTAGTCCATTGTCATCACTGTGGGAAGCATTGACAGCATGCAGGCAGACATGGTGCTGGAGAGAGAGGGAGAGACACTGGGCCTGGCTTGAGCTTCTGAAACCTCAAAGCCCACCCCCAGTCACACACTTTCTCCATCAAGACCACATCTACCTCAACAAGGCCACGCCTCCTTCAGATGTAGGTGGAAGGAATGAGCGCTGGTACTGGTAAAGTCAATGTCATGTAAAGTACACACAGTTTGATTGTTTAGAAAGGGCTCTTACCCAGACAGGCCCACCTCCAACTAGTTACATGGTAGGGAAAGACCTTGAATTTCTCCTCCTGCTTACACTGCCTAAATACTGAGATTAGAGAGGCATGCGCCACCACTCCAACTCCCACTATGCTGAGAATGGTTCTGCGCATGCTAGCTTGCGCATGCTAGCTGAACATTCTGCCACCTCCTTGGTCAGCCCCAGTTTGTTTCCTTTACCGTTCTCATTTGAGTTTCTTCTTGGGAAAGTGCATATTGTCTTCTGTAGAGAACCACGGTTCTGATTGCTCAGCCAATAGGAACTGCAGACTAGACCCAGGGCAATGGGTTTCTTTCCCTTCCTACATGCTCTTAATTTCCCCTGTCTTTTTATTCTGCCTCGGGGGTGATTGGGTTTCTTCATCCCGGGATATCCTACCATGGAGGGCTCCTCTGATGGAATCAGGTCCTGAGGAATGTGGGAAGCCCTACCCCCACCCCTCACGTTCTTAATTCTGACCCAGAGGCAGTAACAGCCCAGACACTGGACTGCCGCTGGCAGCTGGCTTAACCCGGCCCACATCTGTGTAAACAGTCCTGTCTCTCCACTCCCTTTAGCTTCTCCTTTGGAGTACACCATCTGTTTCCTGCAGGGAACCGACTGAGACAGATGTTTACATAAATACTATGAGACTAAAGGATTTAGATCAATCCTAGAATTATTTCCCTAGTGAATATGGTGTTTTATAGAGGGTCTCATTTGTAAACTTAACCAAAGGATTTTATAAACGACTATCTTAAGAAATGTTTTTGCAGTCTCTTCTCTCCGGATAGATTCAGGAAACTTAAAATATTTAGGGTTCCATCCTCCTTGATTTGAGGGCTGAAATCATCACATGATTGAAAGATTGCAAGTGTGGGGCTCAATGGGGACTCAGAGACAGACTTTAGTTTTAGTAACAAAATCATTAAAAGAGATATTAACATCATAGACGGAAAGGCAGAAGGCCCCAAAGGCAGGGGCACTGAGAAGAGATCTGACTCATACCGAATACTAAGTGTCCTTTTTAGCAGTAGAGAATAGATGTCCTATACCATGTGACTGATGGGCAGTCTGTGGCACATGGTTGTAATCAGGCTGCCTCTGAGTCCTGGCTGGACAAAGAGAGATATTCTGTTAGCCTGGAATCTATACGCAGAATTGGCTATGACAATAGGGAGGGCAAGAATCTGGAAAACCAAGTTAATAGAAGAGCTTTACAAAATGGAGTGATCGAGTCTGGAGAGAGACCTCAGTGCTTAAAGCAAATACTGCTCTTGCAGAGCACTCCAGTTCAGTTCTCAGCGCGAATGTTGGGCAGCTCACAACTGCCTGTAACTCTAGCTCCAGGGATCCACCCTCTCTGAACTCCATGTGCAACTGCATTCGTGTACACAGACATGAAAAGTCTAGTGAAATAGTGGTCTTGACTAACAAATGCTACTTAATATCTGCAGCCACTTTTTCCCACAAAGAACTAGATAGAAATGTTCCCCCAGACACTGAGATCTCTCTACAATCTAACATTAAACTTTCAGTTTCTTCTCCAAGACTGTATACCTCAACAGCCATAACCCTGCAGCAGGTTCAGTCCACCTTCTTCCATGGGCATCTCCCTATCTTGCTAAACACATCCATGCCCACTTTTCTCTTAATTTAGATCTTAATCTTTTGGGAAGATCAAGTCCTTACATCTCTCTCTACCCTCACTGCTGCCTGGGACTCCAGGCTGCCTCATCTTTCATCCATCTCTCTTAGAGTATGGTTGCCAACAGATCCCCTCAATGAAGAGTTGCAGGCAGTTGTGAGCTGCCCAGCACAGGTGCTGGGAACCACATTCTGGTTCCATGCAAGAGCAATGCTTACTCTCAACCGCCATCTCCACAGCCATATTTTTTTTAAATTAGCATCCAGGAAAACTGGCTTTCTGGGAGATGAACAAGCATAGGAATTTTTTCTTTTCTTTTCTTTTTTTTTTTTTGAGAGGGTCAGACTGGTCTCAAACTCACTATATATACCAGCCATACATGAGCATAGATGTACACACATGTGTGCTTGTATGAAGGCCAGATGTTGATGATGAGTGTCTTCAAATGCTCTCCACTTTATCTTTTGAGACAGGGTCTCTTCCTGAACCAAGAGCCCACAGATTTGGCTAGTGTGACTGATCAGTGAGCTCATGGCATCCTCCTGCCTCTGCCTCCCCAGTACTGGAATTATAGGCACACGGTACCATACCTGACTTTTTATGTAGATATAAGGGTTCTAAATTTAAGTCTTCAGTAGCAAACATTTTACCATCTCTCCAAACCCTAGTTTGTTTCCTTAATATTGAGTTTTGGGAGCTGTTTCTAAGACAAGCAGAGGAGAGAGTTTAGCAGTCTAGCACTCTATTTGGTTTTGGGTTTTGGACATGCCCTTTTTTTTAAATAATGCATTTGGCAGTTTAGTTCCTTTACTTACACACACATACCTACACACCACGCACCTAGCAACATCAGAATCTCTGGAATCCCACCTACATCAGGCTTTACACACTCCCTCTTCTGAACCAAAGTACAGACTTCTCCTGTCCCTAACAGAATTTCAGCAGTCCCTGTTCAAGTGTCTTCCTTAGTATCCATCAAGAAAAATTGAACGGCTGATCCAGTCTGAACTGGTTTTGGGTACGTGCTAGTGAGGCAAACTGTCTCCTTCAAGTACACTTTAGGGAGAATCTTCTATTTGCCAGCTTAAATCTGTGCATAATTAGGTGTGCACAAGATTAAAATCAGATGCATTTTAGGAAGGGGTATGTGCACTGGAAAAATACATGAATGAATCTATCAATCATAATGGAGAGCCATGCAAACCAAACTCCTTAGTAATCCATGCTTCTTCCGTTAGATCACAGAAAACAGGACCCAAAGCTGTAGAGGCTTTTGAGTGTTCTCACTCAGGCTGCTCACTGACGATGTGGACAGTGCCTTGCTCTACTGAAAACTGGCTTACCCTTGTCAATCTAAGTGAACCCCTCTTTTCAGTTCTTTGGATAAGAGGCCAATAACCTGGAAGCACCTGCTCAGACCCTGACCCCTCGTAACTGTTCTATTCTGTGGGCACAAATCTTATATTGAAGATGTGGGTTCTAAATATTTTCTTCCAGTCTGTAGCCAGTCTTCCATTCTCTTGTGCATGTTTCTTGTAGAGCAGTTTATGCTTTAATAAAATCCATCTTACCAGTGTGTTTTTCATGGGTCATGCTTCAGTTTAAGAATAAATGGTTTCTTCCCCCAAACCCATGCCACAAAGATTTTTTTTTCTTCTAAAACAGCTCTTCTCAACCTGTGGCTCTCCACTCTGTTGGGGATCACATATCAGACATTTACATTACAATTCATAGCAGTAGAAAATTACAATTTTTCAGTAGCAACAAAATAATTTTATGGTTAGGGGTCATCACAACACGAGGAACTGTATTAAAGGGTCACAGCATTTAAAAGGTTGAGAGCTAAAACAATTTTTGGCTTTACATAGTAGCTTAAATTGAATTGATAGTCTCTTTCTGTTTTAAATTATTTTCATATAAGATGTAAAGTTTAATTATAGATTTGTTTCTTTGTATACAAATACCCATTTCCTCAAATCATTTATTAACAATATCTGGGCCAGCACTGTGGCTCAGTCAATAGAGGCTCCTGCTGCCAAGGCTACAGATCTGAATTCAATCCCTGTGACTGAGGTAGCAGGTGAAAACTAAATCTTGAAAGTTGTCCTATGACTTGCACATGTACTGTGGCAGATGTGTGTGCATACACAAACACACAGTTAATTAATATCTGATACATATTTCTAAAGCATCTATTCTCATTGAATTGCCTGAGACTAGTGACCAAAATCTAGTTGACTACCAGCTCAGTCCTGAAATCCCAGCATTTGGAGGCTAAAGCAGGAGATACTCCTAAAGTTAAGGCCAGCGTGTGTGAGTGAGTGTGTGTGTGTGTGTGTGTGAGTGTGTGTGTGTGTGAGTGAGTGTGTGTGTGTGAGTGTGTGTGAGTGTGTGTGTGAGTGTGTGTGAATGTGTGAGTGTGTGAGTGTGTGTGTGAGTGTGTGTGTGAGTGTGTGAGTGTGTGTGAGTGTGAGTGTGTGAGAGTGTGTGTGTGAGTGTGTGAGTGTGCGTGCGTGTGTGCATGTGTGTGTGAATGTGTGTGTGTGAGTGTGTGTGTGTGTGTTAACATATGTGTGCACGTGTGCATGAGCATGTGAGGCTCAGAGATTAACCTTAGGTTCTTTTTCTATCACTTCTCTTCCATGTTTGGGGGCTTTGCTTTGAGATGAAGTTCCCTGATTTGTCCAGACTAGCTAGCCAAGGCACTCCAAGGATCCACCTTCTCTGCCTTCCTGGGTCTGGGATAACAAATGCATGCCAGTATGTCTGACTTTTAAAATCTGGGTTCTAAGGATTGAACTGCATGAACAGTAGTCATTTGTATTTGCAGAGCCATCTCTCCAGCCCCAAGATGCAGTTTTTAAAAAGGGTTTTCAATGTACAGTCATCTAAAAGCACAAAGCTAGAAGACGCAGATGTAGAAAGTTGGCTTATTTCATTCACATGCCTTGTATGGGTTGAGAGAAGAGGGTGCAGCAGGAAACACTTTGGGGACTCAGGTGCTTGGCCACGGTTGAGGGCTAGATGGAGCGGAGTGTGGAGACAGCGTCGTGGAGACGGCGTCCTGGAGATGGCGTTTGTGGAGACGGCGTCGTGGAAACGGCGTTCGTGGAGACAGCGTCGTGGAGATGACATCGTGGAGACTCCATGGCCTCTGACAGCATACTGCATTCTAGATGCTGAAAAGACAGAAATTGGGTATATTCCTAGTACCCAACTGACTGCTATAAGGAAACTCTAACATGAGGCTGGAGAGATAGCCCTATGTTAGAATCCCTTGCCTTGTAGCCATGACAACCTGAGTTTGATCCTCAGAACCAACATTTTTAAAAAGCTTATTATCATAATGCATGTTTGTAATCCTGGGACTGGGTAGGAACTTGGCAAGTAACAAGCCAGTGAGATAGATATTCTGTCCTTCAAAAATAGGTTGGACAGCATGAGGAACAACACCTGGGATTGTCATTTAGCTTTCAGGTTCATGCACTCACACATGCACGCTGCCATACTCAGGGGCAGCAGCATACATGTGAACACACACAGACACACACACACACACACACATACACACAATCTCTTCAAGCTAGAGAACAGCACAGCTGGGAATATTTTAGGGTCTCCCAGTGGATTATTCTACCTATTAAGCAGCCTTTTGGGTCTCTGAACTTAAACATACTGATTTCTAAATAATGTCAAAGTCTTGAGACAGCACTAACAGAATCTAGATTAAGCCTCTGAGCCTAGACTTTGACCTTCACAAACTTATGTCTGAACCCTAAATTAGTTCATACAAGCAAACCACCAACAATTCAGCAATCCTCAAAATCCTGTTGATCACTAGATCCTGTCATAAAATTATCAATAAAGTTCAAAAAATATAATCTCATGTTTACAAGTTTTAAAGATTTAACTTATTGTTAATTATGTGTGTTTATGTGTATCTGTATGTGGGCCTGTATGCTGGAGGCTTTCCACAGGGTTCTCTGGCCCAGCCAAGTGCCAGGGTTCAGGCAAAGGGGGGAGAATGTGAACAGGGACAGGAGTCTCCTCCACCTCAGTCTCCACAGTTGCCGCCTCAGTTGCTCCAAGACGCTGCACCTGCAGCCCTGCGATGAGTTGGGTCCTGGCTGAGCCCATGAGAGGCTGACTAGCCATCAAGGAGTGCAGAAGCTTCTGGTGGCGTTTCAGGAGATCAGACCTCTTCCCAAGCAGCAGTGTTACAGCTCTTATGATAGAAGCTCTCAGACGATGGAGTAGTTCTCATACCTTTATTCCTTCTGGATAGGATTTCTCATGTACAGTTTGGGATGGTCTAATATACAGTTTGGGATGGGTCAGGGTCTGGCAGCAGGTACTTCCCATTGCCTTGGTCTGAGAGTTTAGGGATACCTTATCTGCATGTGGGAGGGCTTGGCATGGTGCTCCTATGTGACTGATGGTCACAAACCTTTCTACAGGGGGTTGTGGGGGTTGTAGCTACTTGACAGGAGCCAGGGGCCCCAGGAGCTTGGCAAAATGCCTTCCAGTCCCTTGCAGGGCTAGCCTCCACTGGGTCACCCGGGGGTTTAAGCCTGTGCTTGACCAGGGGCCAGGCTGCCTATCACAGTCCACTGTCCCACATCTGTATGTGGGAATATACTATATAAGTGATCGCAGTACCCAAGAACACTGAAAGAAGGTGTCAGATCCACTGGAGCTGGAGCTATAGAAGAATATAGCTCCAGCTATATTGCTTGGAAGATAGCCAGTGTGGATGCTGGGAACTAAACTCAGAGCTCCTGAAAGAATAGTAACCCTTAACTGCTGAGCCATCACTCCAGCACTCAAAAGTATATTGTAAATCACTTCTCACCTTCAACTCTATTCAGCATATCTGAAGAGCGTAGATTAAGCTAAAAGTGATGAAAGAGTCTTAGAAAGCATTCCCACAGTGCTTTTTTTTCCCAAAGACTTAATCAAGATTAATTAAGTTTTAATTATATGTGAAGCACAGAGATGGATGGTGTGATGAATCCAAAACAAGTACAGGCACGGTCAATCTTGACAACATTTGCTCCACTATAAAGATGATTCAGCTTGAGACCTGAGGTGCAGTCCAGATCAATTGTTTCTTGTTGTATGATTCAAGTTTAGATCTATGGACAGATCAAGCAAATCCAGGTTCAAATAAAAACCCATGAATCTAGTGATAACCCCTGCACAGTGCTTTCTGGGAGATAAAATGCCTTTACTTGTAGGCTAGGGAGATGAATCAGCTGGTAAAGCACTTGCTTTGTAAACATAAGAATCTGAATTTGGGCCTCAGATCTCACATGAAAATTATATATGTGGTGGTGTGTGCTTGTAATCCTAGCACTGGAGGAGATGGAGATAAGACAAGAGGATCCCTGAGACTCCCTGGCCAGCCATGCTAGCCTAATTAGTGAGCTCCAGGCTTAAAGGAGGTGTCTTTCCTAAGGATGTCCTCTGACTTTGACATACATTACACACATACTTGCACATATAACTTCACATATAGACTAATACACACATACACACACACACAAACACACACTTGTGTAAAAGCTATTAGTACAATGTTGTGATGTGGTACATACTATGTCAGTGTCCAACAGTCACATGGTTAAATAAATGGGCTGACATTGGTATCTTGATATCTAGCTGAGAAACCCAGAAAAGCGTAAATAAAACAATTAAAAAGAACCTTGAAGTATGTCCTAAATGTCATACTAAATGCATACTTATGATAGGAGAGAAGGGGCATGAAATAGCATTACCTACAGAGTATGTCTGGCCAAAATACCCATTGGAGCATGAGGAAGCCTTGAACTGGGTATAAAAATGAGCAAAGAGCCAGCAGTGGTTCAGCATGATATCAAGCCTGATGACCTGAGCTGGACTCCCAGAACCCACTGGATGGAAGAAGAGAACTGCTGGGTACCACCACAAATGGAACCATTAAGGTTCTTGATACCTAGAGCTGCTGCCTCAAGCTGTGCTCTGTGCCTCTTATCTTGAGGTAACACAAACTCATAATTCACAGCATTAGTCTTTGTATTCAGATCTCTCCAGGATTTTTAGAAAGAGCAACATATGGGAAGATAGACTCAGTGGGTATCTATACTCAAAGTTCTCTCCTGAAACATATACCTATTCTTATACCAAAGTCCCTTGAATTCAACAAGGGAAAACATTGTCTTCTCATTGGTACATCAAGTCAGATGATGGAGGGAATATATAAGTGAAAACCTAGGTTCCAGATGCCTCTCTATTAGAGCATTTGGATTAAGTGCTTATCTCTATGTTCAAACACAAGAAATTTGTGGTGGGTGTAAGGTGGTTTAGATATGGTTGTCCCATGGGAGGTGACTCTATTAGGAAGTGTGGTTTTATTGGAGGAGGTGTAGCCTTGTCAGAGGAAGTGTTTCAGTGTGGAGGCGGGACTTCAAGGTCTCCTAGGCTCAAGCTCCATCCATTGTGGAAGAGAGCCTCCTCCTGGATGCCTGCAGAAGAGAGTCTACTCCTGGCTGCCCTTGGATCAAGACTTAGAACTCTTGGCTCTTCCAGAACCAAGTCTGCCTGCACAATGCCATGCTTCCCACCATAATGATAATGAACTGAACATCTGAAACTGTAAGCCAGCCCCAATTAAATGTTTACCTTTATAAGAATTGTCTTGGTCATGGCATCTAAGACCAAATGAAACCCAAACTAGTGGGAAGGAAAAGATCTCTCTGGTTCTTACTTTTTTCTTTAGCAGTGAGGATTGAACCCAGGGACTTGTGCACACTAGGCAAGCTTTCTACTACCTTTTACAATCACCAAGCTAGAAAATCTATTTCCTCTGGAGAATACTTTCTTTGGTGGTTAAGGCTTTCACTATGCAGCCTTGACTAGCCTGGAACTCTCTATATAGACCACACTGGTATCAAACTCACAAAGATCCACCTGCTATTGACTCCTGAATGCTGGATCAAAGGTATGCCCCATTACACCCAGCATTGTGGTTAGTCATGACTATCATCTTGATGGATGTGTCTATGAGGCATTTCCAGAGAGGTTTCACAAAAGAGGGAAAACCCACCTGACTTTGGGTGGCACCATCCATGATCTGGTATCAAAAGGGGAAAGTTGCTTCCTAACTGTTAGGGGGTTGGTCTGGTGTTGTTTATTCAAATGCTTAATATGGGACCCTAAGATCTGATTGCCCAGAGATAATCGAATTCCCACATACACCAGCCTTTTTTTCTAAACCTTGCTCCCCAATTTAAAGCTATTGGTTAAATAAAAGTGGCGACAGCCAATCACGGGGGAGAATAGAGGTAGTAGAGGTAGGCAGAGTTTCAGGCAGGAACCATGAGAGAGAAAATGGGGGCTATCGGGGAAGAAGACAGAGAAAACAGGAATTCTCCATTAGACATGGTAGACCAGGAGTACATATCTGAATGCAATGGACACTGAGGACAGGCTGATGGAGCAGAAATAACCCGGTTGAGACTCAAACAGAAAGTATTTGGGGGACTCATCTGGGGAAGTAACTAGTCTAGCATTAGAAAGATATATTAGGAGTAATTCCCCCAGTAATTATGCTAAGGCTAAATAAGTAAATCATAGCCCCAGTCTTATTCATTTGGAAGCTAACAGGGATAGAAATAATATAATTATTTTACACCTAACTGTAAATACAATGTGACCAGCTCCCACATGCTATAACCATCATGATACACTGTATACTCAAACTATGAACCAAAATAAACTGTTTCTTCCTTGTTTCTGGCCAATGTTTTGTTACAACTTTGAATTAAAAGGTGAAGCAGAAAAAAAATCTAACATAATCAAGAGTGTATTGTCAGTACTTTGAAACAGATAGTCTGCTAAGTGCTTTCTCTTGTGGTTAGGAAGTGTCCCCTGTCAAAGATACATGTGATGAAGTTTTGGTTCCAAATGTAACAGTGTTCAGAGGCAAGGCATTGGCACTGAGGACTTGATTGAATCATGAGGAATCTGACTTCATCAATGGGTCCACCCATTTAATGGATTCCTAAATTATGGGCTTGTTGGGAAGTCGTGGTGGAATATTTCAGAAATGATACCTAGTTGGAAGGAGTGGATCATTAGGGTCGTACCCTTGGAGGTTAGTCTTTTTCTCAGATCTTCTCTCTCTCTCTCTCTCTCTCTCTCTCTCTCTCTCTCTCTCTCTCT
>JADRCH010000207.1:1692133-1721013 GCA_019843965.1 Rhynchomys soricoides | reverse complement strand
TCTCTCTCTCTCTCTCTCTCTCTCTCTCTCTCTCTCTCTCTCTCTCTCTGTGTCTTTCACACACACACAATCTCACTCTGTGTGCTTCTTGCATACCATATAGTGAGCAACTTTGCTCCTCCAGATCCATCTGCCAGGATGCACTGTCTTACCACATTCCAGAAGCAATGGAGCCAAGTGACCCTCTGAACTATGACCCAAAATAAAGTCTTCCTCCTCCATGTTGTTTGTATTAGTTACTTTCTCACAGCAATGGAAAGCTAGCTAACCTTTGATTAAGCTAGATAATCCTTTGATTATCATGATTTTGGGAAGTTAGTAGTAAGTCCATGATTGTTGTTTGGATGTAAAATATCCATTTTTTACAACATTTTGTTCCCAGTTGGTGGCACTGTATGGGAGGAGCAGGCTTTGAGGCTTTATATCCTGACCCCACCTCCTGTTGACTCCATTGCTTCCAGCTTCCCCTTCCTTGACATCCCCACCATGATAGGCTCCATCTGCCTGGAAATCTAACATATGAACCCTTCTTCTTAAAATTCTTTTGGTTGGTGTATTTATCACAGCAACAGAAAAGTTTCTAAGAGAGTATCAAAAGATATTTCATTTAAAAAGATGAACTAACCTGCTGGAGGCTCCATAACAGGGGAAGATTAAGTATAAATGTGAACTTATCCTCCACTGGCTCAAAACCCTGTTTTGAAAGTGTTCTAAATGTTGAGATGGATTAAGATACCTAGGGAATCATAAGTTACGTTGTCAAATCCCTTTTCCACCTAGGTCTATAAAAGTTAGCGATTAGGTAGGTATGAGGGGAAAAAATAAATGAACACTGCACACAAAGGGAAAGGCAGAGAAGTGTGGAAGAAAATAATTTGATATCCATGAGAGTTTTGATAAAAGGCTGGTGAAATCTCATTATTTAACAGTATTATCTGTCATTACGGATGCTTCACAGTCCTAAATTTTACATTTATTCGTGGCTTTAAAAAACCCACACAGAGTCTTTTTGATATGTAAGTCATGCTGACAAAACAAGATTGATTAGTTTGTAATTATCTATCATCACAGCATGATCACAAGCAAAATGAAATGTAGTTTCTGGGGTTAGAGAGATGGTCCAGTGGTTAGAGTATCTGCGTCTATTCAGAGGACCTGAGCTCAGTTACCAGGAGTGGCTTACACATACCTCTAACTCCAGCTGCAGGCCACTGACACCCTCTTCTGGACTCTACAGGCACCTGAACTCATGTGCACATACCAATGCATAGAAATACAGAAATGTACATAATTGAACATTTAAAATAATACTTTTTATATTAAAAGAGCATTTTTTGTTACAGGTTCAAATTCCTCTCTCCAGATAAAAACGTTCATCAGCCACCTGAGATTCCTGGAATGCCTTTCAACGCAAATGAGGTATCCCCAGAATCCTAAGCCTCAGCCAATGAAAGTGCCCCCCCAATAAAGTACATGTTCACAAGCTGTTTCATTGAATATTGCTTAAGAGAGCTGTAACACTAAAATCCTTGGCGAAGCCTCACCCAACACCCTGCACTTGCTGCTGGATCCCCATTCCCTGACTGACTCACCTGCTACAGCACCCTGGGAGAGGAAGTGGACCTTGGAGCCACACTTACTTTCATCCTTGTTAATTGTCTGCACTGGGCAATCAGCACTGCAGGGGCTATGTGATATAATGCACTATGACAATTAGTATTAACTATCAACTTGACAGGATCCAGGATCACCTAGGAGCAAAGCCTGTGGGCACAACTGTGAGGGATCATCTAGGTTAGCCTTTGTTCATGCTTGTGAGAATTACCATGTTTTACTTAACCAATATGGGAAGTTCTGGTGGTACCATTCCTTGGGCTGCTGTGTAAAAGCATGAATGGAGCTGAGCACAACGTTCAATGCTCTCCTAATTATGGATTGTGGATGCAATACGACCAGCTGCCTTGACTTCCCTGGCATGAGGAAACTGTGAGCTACTAATTGAGTTGCTTTTGCCAGGGTATTTTATCACAACATCAGCAAAAGTAATTATGACTCAACTCCCCCATACCATCACACTGTTGCACAGGTTTTCACTGGAGCCTGTATTAAACCGGAAGACCTTTGTGTCTCTCAGTAGTGAGTTCTCTGTGCTGCTGCTACGACCACTACCACTGCCACTACTGTTACTACTGTTGGCAACCATGCATATCCATGGACAGCTAAGTGACTTCACAACAACCAGACATCTTTACAGCCAGCTCTCAAGGGACTGTCTCTCTATCAGCCCAAAGGGGACAGTTTTGTTTCTGTGTCTGTCCATGGTCCCTGTCACATGTCCCTTTGTGCATGCGTTACGGCCGTTACGGCCATGAAAGCCTCAGTAGTGAGGTGCACAGTAAGGATTCCTATTGCATTATGAGTTTCCTATTGCATTAGTTTCTATACGTGTTGCTATGATTTGGATTTATCTGGCAAAAACAACCTAAGAAAGAGTTTACTTTGTCACACAATGGTGGCAAGAGCATGAGGCAGCTGGTCACCTGTATCTATAGTCAGGAAGCAGAGAGAAATGTATGCCAGTGCTCAGCTCACTTTCTCTCTCTCTCTCTCTCTCTCTCTCTTTTTTTCTTTTTTTCAGGACAGGGTTTCTCTGTGTAGCCCTGGCTGTCCTGGAACTCACTCTGTAGAACAGGCTGGCCTCAAACTCAGAAATACCACTGCCCGGCTCACTTTCTCCTTTTTATTCAATCCAGGACTCCAGTTAATGGGATGGTACCACCCAAGGTTAAGGTGGGTCTTCCCACCTCAACCTAATTTAAAGAATTCTTTCTGCCTAAGTGCAACTCTGCCGGTTGGTGTGGCAAGATGATACCAAATGCTGCCCTATCGTGATACCAATGGAATGCCTCATGCTCTGGGCACCACGCCTTCTGTAGCATAATGCACTGTACCCTGGAAGTGTGAGCCCAAATAAACTCTCCCTTATGTTACTTTTATCAAGTGTTTCTGAACTAATACAGTATTGAGTGGTCACATCAGAAGACTAGAGGACCTAGAACCCAAATAAAACAGGAGAGCTCCCTTCTCCCATCTGACAAGAGACACATCCCTCAGAGCCAAGAGCAAGGATAAACGTAAATGGTAAACTGGAATATTCAGGATAAACTCAGGCACCGAACACCCGTGTCCTCAAGGTGAGAGCTGAGTTCACACAATGGGGCCAGACGACACAGACAATATCTCCCAGAGTCCCAGGCAATCAAAAATCAGAAAGAAGGAATGGTCTTTGTGATTTTAAAAAAGAAAAAAAAAAAAAAATCCAGGGCTCAGTGCTCAGTGAAAGGAACAGAATAAAGAGTCCTTATAAGCCTTTCTGCCCTCCAGGCAGACTTGGGCTCTCAAATAATGCAGGCAGATATTGGGCTTAGAAAATTAGATACTGCATCGAAGTTTGACAAGACTGGAAATGCCAGGGCTTCTTTCATTGAGTCCTAAATAAACAAAGGTTCTGGCTCTGAAAGCGGCCTCCCATTCATTTGCAAATCTAATGTATGCAAAACCACCAGTGCCCAGAGGTAGATTCTATTACCTGACCCTCAGCCACTTTCAACCAGGATAACAGTCTTTGGGCTGCACTGCCTTGTACTGAATTGAACCCACACTGGGAGTCAAATGTGTGCTTCTGGGAAGTCTCCTAGTGCCAAGTCCTGTGTTAAACTCCCAAGCCAAATAAAAGGCAGCTAGAACTGTTTTAGTGGTTACTGAGTAGGAGGGACCTGTACCAGTAGACTCTAAATTTGTGTGGATAACCTTGTAAGCCTTACACAAAAGGCAAGGTCTCCTCCTGACTCCCATTTTAAAAAGGTACACAGGGCTCAGCAGTTAAGAGCACTTGCTGCTCATCCACAGGGCCTAAGTTCGGTTCCCAGCACCAAAGTCAGGCAGCTTACAATTGCCTGTCACTCCAGTTCCAGGGGATCTGACACCTTCTGGCCTCCTTGAGAATCTACACTCATTCGGCATTCACTCTCTCAAGACACATACATATAAAGTGATTTTTTTTTTTTTAAGGAAGAGTTGGAGGGATCAAGAACATTTGTTGCTCTTGCAAAGGAGTCAGGCTCAGCTCCCAGCACCCACAAGGCAGCTAATAACCATAGGGAACTTCCACTGCAGAAGGTCTAATGCCTTGCTCTGGCTTTCAAGGGCACTGCACACACATGGTGCATAGACACATAGACATACACGAAGACAAAAACATCCACACACATAAAATTAAAATATTAAAATATCTTTTTAAGTTAAAATTAAATAACAGGGTATACAACACGTTTGCCACAATGCCATATAGACATCTGCAAATGGGGACATTGATAAAGAGATATTTATCACAACATCAGAGGCCATAGTACAATTCTATAATAGTACTAAGAATTGTACAGAATTCTACAATTTTTAGTACAATCCTTGAGTTGAATACATTGCAGACTTGGCATATTTGGTAGAATGTTAAACAAGCATTTATACTATTTCATTTTATCCTGAGCCCTGAGCCAGGAAGTTTATTTTCCTCTAAGTTTCTCTATCATTGTTCAGGAACCTAAAGTAGCTAATTACACTGTATCCACAGTCCAGAGCAGAGAAATGAATGTATGCATGTTTGCTTGACTGCTTGTTTTGTGCTCACCTTGACTTCTCTGGGAGATAACACTACCCACAGTCGCCTGGTCATCCACAGCAACAAACTTAATTAAGACACTCCCCCATAGATTAGCCCACAGGCTACCACAAGGTAGATAATCCCTCCTTAAGACAGGCTTCCCAGATATCTCTAGTTAAGTCAACTTATCAGTTAAAGCTAATCATAACTGATAGATAGATGGGTAGATGGTTGGATGGATGGATGGATGGATGGATGGATGGATGGATGGACAGATGGACAGATGGATGGACAGACATACAGATGAAGCAAAATCAAGAAGTTACCAGAGATAAATATAGAGCCAAACAAGGCTGTATTTTAGCTCTTCCCTTATCTATGAGCCTGGCTTCGACATAAAATTCTACAAAAGCAGAAAATGCCCTCCAGGTACAGTACACATTGAGAACATTCTCCCTGGCATTCTTCTCATACCTAATTCTGGTCACTTATGATCCAGAGTGCCCCTTGCCAACTGTCACCCAGGTTCTAGTTTCCTTGTGACATTTGGTTCCATTGTCAGCTACTCTTAGTAAACATTCTAGTTCATTGACCTCAATCTGCTATGACTTGGCATGGGCAGGCTCCTTTCCAGGTTCCTAAGTGTGAGAATCAATCTTCTGGGGTCTGACCAGCCCCAGCTGTTGCCTGATTGCTGCTCAGTGTTTTCCCCCAAACCCCTGCCACCAACAGTTGTCATAACAGCTCCCGAGTTCAATGTTCATTATTTGCAGTTTTTAATAGAGATGCAAATACAGATTATAAAAAGCACTCATAAAAATAGAATATGTTTGCTTATAGAATAAAGTAGCATCTAGGGAGGAGCATGCAGCAGCCTGCAAAATGCCTCCTTGTAAAACTATGGGTTGGGAAAGATGGCTCAGTGCATAAAGTGTTGTACAAGTGTGAAGACGAGAGTTCAGATCCCAAGGACCCCTCACACTGGAGAATAGTAACAGTATTCCTATGGTGAGATAGGAGAATCCCCAGATACTCCTGGGCTAGCTAGCCTGAAGATATACCTGCAGAAAAAGAGACCCTATATCCAACAAGGTGGAAGGCAGAGACCATCACCTAAGGTTGTCCTCTGACCTACATGCTGCATTCATTGCATGTGTATGTTTGCGTGCACGCGCGCGCACACACGCACACATGCACACACACACACACACACAGTCTATTAAGTCATACCTTCTAATCTTGTGGGTCACATTTTCCAATGAGAGCAGGACAGGCTCAGCGAATCAGGCTGCTAGCAACCTGAGCAACTGCAGCCTTGTGGTGTGAATTAAATGGCCATTTCCACCTGTCACCAATTTCCTTTCTTGGTGAGCAACAGCTCTATTCATCAGGGGAGACCTTGATGGACACAGTGTTTCTCCATCTACAATGAGGTACACTCAGGAAAACTTGCAGAGTGTGACAGGGGCACTTTGCCCGCTGGCCATCACCTAAGCGGGTCACTGAATCTGACTATTCTGCTACTCCAGCCAAAATGTCTAGCTCTGTTATATATATATATATTTTTTTTCCTTTTTGCCTTCTCCCTAAAGAATGCTATGATTACTTTATGCCAAACTGCTCAAGGATAATTCGTACTGTCAGGCAACCCTTGTGTTTGCCCATTATCCGACAGTTTGGGGCTCACTTCATATTCCAGAGTGGCGTGATATAATGTAACACGATCTGATATACTGTAAAGCAATAACCAGAGTAACGCAGTTTGACATCCTGAATCTCGGAGGAGCCTTGCCTGCAATGGCTATGCCGAATTTCCACTTCCCTAGTACCTGTGCCTTTGATATTCTATTTGACTTTTGGAAGCATTGTCTATTTTTAAATGCAATTACAAGAGTAAGGTATTGGCCAGAAAATTTCTCAAGCTTGAGAAGAACAGGAGTGACATGCCAATCTTCAAACTGCAGGTCTCCAGAAGGACCCTGAGGGCCTCAGCATAGGACATGGTTGAGACTTTGAAAAGTCAAGACACATTCTCAGTCCAATGGTTAAACACTACTGACTCAACCTTTGCACACCCAGTGAGTGACCAAGCCATAACTACCTATTGCACACATACTATGTATAAGGCTCTAAGGAGAAACAGGTGAGATGCTCAATGGTCCCCTCCTGCTGGCATAAGGAGCATCACAGAAAAGGAGGTAGAAAGAGGCAGATGTTGGGGAGGGGTGCTGGAGGGGTTCTGGACATGACATAGCTACTGTACACATGAACTCACAGCAGCTGTGGTGCTATGGCTACTCACATAATGTCAGAACCACATGACCAGTCAACATTCCAGTATATGCACCAATTGGACTCAGTGGCTTAAAAAATACAAAGGGAGAGGTCATGAATGGAAAGGGAGCCATGATGGGGGGTGCCTGAGAGAGTAGGAGGGGGCAAATGATCAAGATACACAGTTCACATGTATGAAACTGACAAACACTATAGAAAATATTCTATTTAACAACAACAACAAATAGGAGATGCTTTGTCAGAGGAGATGGGGAGGAGGGATGGGAAGAGAGCTGTGATGGGGGATTAAGAGGAGGGGGTGATATTGGGATGTTAAATAAACAAATAAATAATTTTGTAAAAAAATAAAAAGTAAAAGAAATAGAGCATGGACAGATGCCTCTGTGTTTAGGAGCACTTACTGCTCTTGTAGAGGACCCATGTCAGGCTACTCACAACTACTGTAAATCCAGCTCCAGGGAATTCACATCCACTTCTGCCCCCCTACACACACACACACACACACACACACACACACACACACACACACACAAGGGGGTGGGGCCGGAAAGAACTTGAAATATAAAATAAAATAAATCTAAAATATAAAGCAAAACAACTGAGATGTAGATTAGAATTAGGAAGGCTGCAATGGAACCCTTGAAGAATATTCTAGATCAAGTACCAAGTTTGATATCCCCACCTGATTTTTTTTCTTCATAGAAACCAAAAGAATAGGGGCAGGGCCAAATAAAGAGTAGCTACCTTAGGAGAGTAGCTGGCATAGGAGAGTAGCTGGCTTAGTATCCCAAAGTTTGGAAAAGCCAAGAAAATCTGCAGCCTCAGTCCCAAGGTCCCGATTTAGCACAGAACCTCTTCCAATGGAAAGATAAATCCCCCCCCACCCGGAAACAAAATAATCCATGCCCTCCTTCCTCCGGTTCCACTTGTCTTTTCTTTTATAGCAAACATTTGAGAGTAGTGTTGCTGGTTCCCAGATAGGTCCTTTATTTCCAGCATTATCTCCAAGAAATGCCAACGATGCTGAAGATTATCTTCCCCTCTTCATGTCACAGGACTCATATCACTCTTAAACTGATGCCAATCTTTGTCTTACTGGCACTGTAGACTAGAAGCCTCTTCACTTTTTATTTCTGAAACCTCTGAATTCATTTCCATGCCTGTTATAAATGTTACCTCATGGATTCAGTAAAAGTTGAGTATTTAATCTATCCTCTCTCTCTGTGTCTCTGTGTCTCTCTGTCTCTGTATCTCTCTCTCTCTCTCTCTCTCTCTGTGTGTGTGTGTGTGTGTGTGTATGCCAAATGTATGTGTGTAGAAGTGATAGGACAACCTCAATGTTGGCCCTTGACTTCTGCATTGTTTGATACGTGATCTCTTATTGTTTTGGTCCATGAGCAACTAAGGACTCTTCTGTCTCAACTTTCCATCTTGCCATAGGGATTACAGATGACATGACACAGCATCCAGGTTTATATGGGTTCTGGGAATCCAAACTCTCTACCCACGTCCCCAGCCCAAGCTAAGTATTCTCTAGAAACCTTAAACAGTGATGGGAACTTTTATGTTTCTAACACATTAACAGCCTCATTGTCCACACTGAACACTAAATACAGCTCTTTGTGGGTTGAGTATCTGTACATACGCAGATGCGGTCATCTCTTAGTATCCATGGGGTATTGATTCCAGTCCCCGTGAGGATATCAGAATCAGAGCATGCTTGAGTTCCAGATATAAAATGGTGTAGTATTTGCACATAACCTGTATTCATGCCCTGTGTACATTTGGCAACCTCTGCGTCACCTGTAGCATGTAATGCAACGTAAATATCTGCTGTTATCATAACAAGAATAAGTATCCACATACCCAGTAGAGATGCAACTGCAATTTTTCTGAATACTTTCATTTTTCCTGTGTGTTGAATCTGAGGTGCAGAATTCACAGACAGAAATGATAAATTATTTCTATTGTCACTGAGAAAGAAACAGAACTCAATTACGTGGACTTTTACTTTATGCAGTGTCACAGAGTTGGCAAATAGAAGAACTGCTGATATAACCCAAGTTAAAACTGACAACAAAGTTTGTTTTTATTTAAACACTATTTGTTCTGGCCCTGGTGACACAGTACTGTCATCCAAGCTATTCAGGAGGCTGAGGCCAGAGAATCGAATGTTCAAAGCCAGATCAGGCAATTTAATGAAATTCATTCTGAAAATAAAAGGTTGGCATATAGAGCTCAGTAAAACAGCACTTGTCTAAGGAACTCCCCATACACACACACACACACACACACACACACACAGAGAGAGAGAGAGAGAGAGAGAGAGAGAGAGAGAGAGAGGAATGGGAGTACAGCTCAATAGAAAAGCATTTGCCTAGAACTAGTGAGGGGCTGGGGGCGTGGCTCAGTGGTAGAACCCCTGCCTAGAACCCCCCAGGGAGGAGATGAGGGCAGGACTCAGTGACTAAACATCTGCCTAGCCAACACAAGGGCTTAGATTCAATCTCCAGTACAAAGGGAGAAAAAGAAACAGAAAAATCTACTATATGACATGGCCTCAAAAGACAGAATCCCCATCTGATTTATCTTTAATGCCTAATACCTAGGCTACAGAAGACAGTCAATACATGCTTTGTGATTGAAGGAGAGAGAATAGAAAATCATCAGACTTCCTAGGGCTCAAGGGGGAAACCAGGAGGCTCCCTGGTAATTTGGCTGAAGTAACTATTCAGTCAACATTGAATCAAATGTGAATTGAATTGAGTTACCTCAAGTAATAGAGCGAGATTCGTCTCCCAAACTGAAGACAGAAAACTCCCTTCTATATGACTTTGCAACTTATCACTGTCAGAAAGGCTGAGCTGGGGCTGAGCCGACTTACACAGAAGAGTCTGGAAAATAATCAATTGAATTCAAAATGCCATACATCATGGATGTTTAGAGACAGAAAAGACCTAGGAGAGATCATCTGCTTCTCCTTCATTTCACAGAAGAAGAAAATATGCCAAGCAGCAAATGCAGCTTCCTCCAGCATCCCTCCAGTTAGTGGAATGTTAGGGCTAAAGCACCATGGCCTCTATATCCTCTCTGACATGATAAATATTGGGGTACCCTAGCATACACACTCAAAAAGCTTAAGAGAAGACAGACACAATGGCGCTCACCTATACTCCAGCACCCAAGAGGTGGAGGCAGGAGGATTTTGAAGTCCAAAGCCATTCTCAGCTCTATAGTAAACTCAAGGCCAGCCTAAGCTACATGAGCCCTAGCAAAAAGAAAATTAAGTAAGGAAATAAGGAAATACCTTAGGAACTCATGTTAGTTGAAGAAGCTGTGCGATCCTCACCCTGGATTTCATAGGAATTAACAGCCCCATGATTGAGTCATCAGTTGCATGTGCCAAATTTAATTCTCTTCCCTTCTAGGAAGAGAACACTTAGCAATTGGCTCTTGAAATAATTGAGAAAAATAGTCTTTCAGGTCAGTTTTTATGTTCTGCGATTCAGATGAGAAATCTAACTGAAAATATCCCTATGCATGTTTATGGTTTATTTTCCTGGATTCTAACTAAGTGTGGGGGATTGAGGAGGGAGTACCACGGACTAAAACAAGAGTCTTGTACTTGGTAGACAAATGCTCTACTGCTGGGCCACACCTCTAGCCTCTCACTGGAGGATTCTAGGTAGAGGATCTACCACTGAGCCACACCACCAGCACCTCACTGGGGGATTCTAGGCAGGAGCTCTATCTCTAAGTCAAGCCCCCAGCCCCTCACTGGGGGATTCTAGGCAGATGCTCTACCACTGAGCCATGCCCCCAATCCCTCACTGGGGGATTCTAGGCAGATGCTCTACCACTGGGGTCCTCCACACCCCCAGCTCTTCCCTGGGGGATTCACAAACATACAGCAATCGAAAATAATGACATTGCATAGCCCTGCATACATGTATATTTGCATTATACTTCTTTGGTTAAATTTAGGATTTGAACTTACATGTATTTTTCATTTTTTCAAACTACTTTCATTTTCATGAAAAAAAAAAGGAGGAATCTAGAAAAATGAGTAATAGTTTTAAAGTCAGCCTTTCCAAGTACGTTGGTATAATCTTGTCATCTTGGATACTCAGGAGGTTGAGGCAGAGGTATCACAAATTCAAGGCCAGCTTGGTAACCTTTGAGACCCTTGTGGAGACAACAACACAGACAGACAGACAGACAGACAGAAGCACGAACCAAAAGCAAAAGTCTTTACAGTTTACCAGTCAGGTCCTGACTGCTGGAGCCTGACCTGGGCCTTAGGTAGACATTTAGAGCCTAAGGCCTAAGGACCTATGAATCTGGACCACAAATGGATTGTCTTGAGAGAAAAAACAGGTGCTGTATGACTTACTACTGGACAAGCTAGTGAAAAGTCAGCCTGTTGACTCAGATACAGACAGACGCCTCCTCAAATAGCCTCTGTGATAAGACTAAATAACCTTCCCCTCAACTGCTATTAAAAAACTCTCTCTTTCCCCAGGCCCTCTGTTCTCTGAGAGCTTTGCTGCTGCATTTACACCAAAGTATATTTAATTAACTCTCTATCCCTTCCTTTAAATCAATTTTCAGTCCATGCATCAGTGGACTGTTGCTGTTGTCCATGCACAGCAACCTTATCTAAGAATTAAAAAAAAAAAAAAAGGTATTGGGATGCGGCCCATTGGTAAAGCACTGTCTAGAATTGTCCAGTGAGGAATTGAGGGGCATAGCTCAGTGGTAGAGCACTTACCCTGAACTCCTCAGTGAAGGTTTAGGAATATTGCTTAGTGGTAGAATCCCCCATGGAGGGGCTGAGAGGCATGGCTCAATGTTAGAGCCCCTACCTAAAATCCCCCAGTAAGGAGCTGGGGGCATGGCTCAGTGGTAGAGTACCTGCCTAGAATCCCCCAGTGAGGGACTGGGGGTGTGGCTCAGTGGTAGAGCACCTGCCTAGAATCCCCCAGGGAAGGGTTAGGGGTGTGTTTAGTTGTAGATCACTTGTCAAGTATGCTAGAGGGTCCTAGGTTTAATTCCCAGTACAGGGGGGAGGGGAAGAGAGAAAGAGAGAAAGATTGGCATGGAAAGGGTCAGGAAGAAACTGCAGCTCACATCATCACACTAGATATTAGCTGAAGTAATGTTGAGATCAGAGTTTCTTGACCCAAAGGAACAAGCTTTCCTCCTTCCACTCTTTCTCTGTCAACAGCATGTTTTCTACAAAGGGTTTCAATCCGGCTCACTCTCCAGAAAAAAACATCTGAAGCATACTCATCCTGGTACACCATCACTTAGCACAGTGGCTCTTTGAACGGGTGAGCTTTGGAAGGCTTCATGGTGCTCCTAATTATTCCCTAGGATGTGTGCACCTGATCATCAAGAGCTATTCACTGGCCATCTCCACTATGTTGGGTGTGGATAATACAAATTTTCTTCCTAAAACGCTGCTCTGGTCTCCCTTTTCAATGGAGACATTGATTTACATACATTTCCAAGGGCCTATACAATGGGCAGAGAATTAAAATAATGGACAAAAACTAATAGAAAACAGGTGTGACTCTGAAGCTTAGAATGTGCATTCCCCAGCCTTGGAGCTCTCTGGGAGAAAGAATATTTACCATACATAACAGAGACAGCAGAAAACAAATAGCATGCAATAAACAATAAACTCTCATTGACTGAAGGCTGCTCCCCAGCTGGAGCCCAGCTCAACATCTAGCTGTGTAACCAGAAAAAAAGAAAAGAAAAGAATACAACAAAGACTGCTATGTTACATTTCTCCCCCCCCCCCCCATAGGAGCTGGGAAGCAAAGATGCCAAGAGTGTAATTTAATCTTTGCAAAACGTCTCCTAAACAACTTCATGGGCTGTATCTTCAGAGTTGACGAACTGAATACCAGGTCTGATGTTCTTGTAAGCAGGTATATCATGTGAGTTCATAAGAGAGAATCGTCACTCAATTGCACAGCTGAGAGTTTAAGAACCTTTAAGGGAGATAGACAAACCTCAAAGGCCAGCTCCTGGACCATGATGAGGGAAAAGCTAATTACCCACCTTCAGTGTCCAAAAGACCTTGGACGTGGAAAGGGACGTGAGCGGTTATTTCCAGCATCGTAGTCATGGCAGGTACCCTGAGGCTGAGTTAGTTCAGCCAGCTACCTTGAGTTAAGTGGCCACCCTGTTCCAAGGACCTCTTGCCTTTGTGAGCTGAGCTCTGGGTCACACTGCCAAGTTAAGTTAGTTCAGCCCCTGTAGTCTTTCTACAGATGACACTGGACAGATGGATGGGAAATGCTTATGGGAACTGGAGTGGCATGGAATAAAGGCAGTCACTTTTCCCTTGAGGGTTGCTACAGTTTGAATCTGGTGTGTCTTTCAATAGCCTGTGTGATGAGTGTTTTATGTCCAGCTTGGTGCTAAGAGGAGGTGGTGATGCCTTTAAGAGGAGAGGCTTAGTGGGAGGGGTTAGAGTCAAGAGGCGTGTCCTTTCAGAGAATTATTTGGACAGCTTCCTCCCTTCCTTCCCTTTCCTCAGCCTTCTATTCCTTTATCCTTCTCTCCCTTCCTCTATTTATCCTTGTCTGCACCCTTCCCCTCCCTGTCCCATCTTCTCTCTTCTTCCCTCCCCTCATGTCCTTTCTCCTCTTCCCTCTTTACTTCCGTTTCTCCCTCCCTTTCTTTCCTTCCTCCTCTCCTTTCCTCCTCATCCCCTCTTCCTCCCCATCTTTCTCTGCTCCTCCTTCCTTCTCTCCTCCCCTCCTTTATTTTCTTCCCCCTCTCCTTTCCTCCTCATCTTCTCTCCTTCTCCCCATCCTTCTCTGCTCCTCCTTCCTTCTCCCTGCCCCACTCCTGTCTTGCTATTCTGAACACTGCCTGAGTAAGTTGCTTTGCCAGGTGTTCCCTTTGTCATGTGACTACATGGTCCCAAAGCAAAGAGGAATGGGATACATGATTAGTAAGGTACTCCTAGTGTGCATAAAGCCATGGGTTCCATTCCTCACCTAAGAAAACACTAACAATCCAAGCAGTGAGGCCAATCTAGCACTGAATAAAACTCCAGTCATAAACCAAAATGATCCTCATCTCCTTGATGGTCCCAGATGTCTTATCTCTTGACATATGATGACCCTGGGTCTCTTGTCTTGAGGTTTTTTTCTCCTCCTTAGAGTGTTTTTCCATGGCTCTCTCCCTTATTCATAATAAAGTTTAAATTTACAAATGTGTGAAACCCACCTTGGCCAGCCTTCCTTACTCCTGCCTCTCTCATCAGTTTTTATTTGGGGAGACATTGTGTCAGTGATGGAAGTCAAGAGTTTGGTACACACTAAGCAAGTGGCCTAACTATAGAGCACACTCCCAGCCCATAACTGGGGAATTCTAGGCAGGTGCCCTACCACTGAGCCACACTCCCAGCCCCTCACTGGGGGATTCTAGGCAGGTGCCCGATAGCTGAACCTTGTCTCTACTGTTGAATCATGCCCCAAATTCCTCTCTACCTCTCCAAACTAAAGAAAAAAGAGCTCAATTCACCAAACTGCAGAAGAGACAGTGCAGTCAGAGGAGCTAAAGATCAAGCTGCAGCAGTGTGGTAAAGAGAGTTATGTTTCTTAGACTCCCACTGTACTGGATAGTTTTGTGTGTCAACATGACACAAGCTGGAGTTATCATAGAGAAAGGAGCTTCAGTTGAGAAAATGCCTCTATGAGATCCAGGTATAAGGCATTTTCTCAATTAGTGATCAAGGGCGAGGGCCCCTTGTGGGTGGTGCCATCTGTGGGCTTGTAGTCTTGGATTCTATAAGAAAGCAGGCTGAGCAAGCCAGGAGAAGCAAGCCAGTAAGCAGTATGCATGATCTATGCATCAGCTCCTGCTTCCTGACCTGATTGAGTTCCAGTCCTGACTTCCTTTTGCGATAAACAGCAGCATGGAAGTGTAAGCTCAATAAACCCTTTCTTCCCCAACTTGCATCTTGGTCATGATGTTTGTGCGGGAATAGAAACCCTGACTAAGATACCCACAAAGGGATGCCCTAAGGCCAAATAACTTTTGCCTCTGGAGTACCATCTTGCTTGGTTTCAACTTCCACTTGGTTTCAGCAGCAGAGAACCTGCTAATCACCCACAGAACCTGCTAACCACCCATTAATATAGAAAATTTAGGGGTGTCTTTGAAGGCAGAAGATGCTTTCTCAGATGGTAGCTGTCTTAGTCAGGGTTTCTATTACATCATGACCAAGAAGCATGTTGGGGAGGAAAGGGTTTATTCAGCTTACTCTTCCATGCTGCTGTTCATCACTATAAGAAGTCAGGACTGGAACACAAGCAGGTTAGGAAGCAGGAGCTGAGTTAGAGGCCATGGAGGGATGTTTCTTACTGGCTTGCTTCTCCTCCTGGCTTGCTCAGTTGGCTTTATTATAGATCCCAAGACTACCAGCTCACAGATGGGTATGTGGGAACGATCCTGGCATGGTGGAACGAAGCCCCACATGTCTGTCCCAGGCGGGAAGTGACCTCGCGTCTCGCCACACATTCCAACGGGCAGGTAGGGGCTGTGAGAAGCCTTTGCGGCCCTGCCCATGAGTGAGGGAGAGGACCATTCCCAGGGAACTAGCGCCAGCCGTCTCCATGGGTTCTCTTGCCCGGGGCACTGCAGTCGTTGCAGGGTGCCACAGACAGGCTAGTCGCAGCTGGGGTTCCCAGGGGGAACAGGTCTCTGTGGCTGTGGGTGCCAGGCTAGCTGCTTATGCTTGGGTGAATGAGTACCATCTTGGAGTGCTGGGATTCCCTCGGCAAGAGATTAGACATGGCTCCTTAATCCCTCACTTCCCACTGCGGGTCCAGATGAAGAGACAGTCCATAATTCTAAGACGTTTATTTTCATCTTCTGGAGAGTGGCATGGGTGGAATTGTACCCCTGCCTCTCCCAGAGAGGCAAGGCAGATATAGTAACTGGGAAGGGGTGTGGATAATCCTCTAGGTGCCCCATTAACATGGGGATGGCTTGGTTTTGTGGCCAAGCCTCTACCTGGGGCGTGGCCACACCTCTATCTGAGGAGGGGTGGTATGTGATTGTGACTGGAGCTAAAAGCCTCCCGGGAGCGTTGGCATAACATTTCTGGTCCCTTACAGACTCCACTGGGTCACCCAGAGTTTATGCCTGTGCTCAACCGGGTGCCAGACTGCCTGCCACAGATCACTGACTGCCCCACAATGGTACCAGCCTCAAGGGGCCCTTCCCCCTTGATCACTAATTGAGAAAATGCCTTACCGCTGGATCTCATGGAGGCATTTTCTCTACTGAAACTCCTTTCTCTGTGATAACTCCAACTTGTGTCAAGTTGACGCAAAGCCATCACAGTAGTAAACCTATTTCAGGAGTTAGGGTACCAAACTTAGTTACACAAAACTATCATTGAGCCACTGAGTGGCTTCCAGTGTCTTTTTTTTCCCCCCACAAGTTCAAAGATTGAAATTCACTGGTCTCAGAGACTGAGTTTTAGAACATATGCTATTACAGGGCTCTTAGGGAAAGAAAACAAATCTGCACTCCTGTATAGAATGAGGGGGTCCAAGGAAATGAGGTTCCACTGAGGGTTAGCCTTCAAGTTAGTAAATTAGTTAACCTTTACCACACCAAGGCAAGGAAAGGGTGCTCAGCTGGTTAATTCAGTTCCTGTTCACAAGGTGTTCAGATGCCTCTTGCTTTCAGAAAAGCCCCCACATTCGGTTTCTAGAAAAGGGGGTCTCATTGAGGAGAAAGGGAAAAAACCAGATTCCTCCCTCACTCCTACCTGTGTTGGTTAGTTTTATGTTATCTTGACACAATATAAGTCATTTGAGAGGAGGAACTCACAACTGAGGAAGTGTCTCCATGAGATGGGCCTATAGACAAGTCTGTGGGGGGATTGTTTTGATTAATGATGGACATAGGAGGGACCCAGACCATTTGTGGGCAGTGCTACCAGTGGACAGGTGGTCCTGAGTTATATAGGAAAGCAGGCTGAGCAAGCCATGAAGAGGAAGTTCCTGTTTCAGTTCCTGATTCCAGGTTTCTGCCTTGAGTTCCTGCCCAGACTTTGCTAAGTTGCTTTTGGTCACTGTGTTTTATCACAGCAATTAAGACTGCACCCTACACTTTGCTAGTGTCCCTGTCCTCAGGCCAGAACAGAACCAAGGACATTTTCTGCTTCTCACCAAGGACAAGAATTAGAACTGCTAACTCTGGGGGCCCCACCCCTAAATCTACCTAATCTGCTCTGTCTCCTCCTCTTATCATCATTACAGGAAGCATAAACTCCAATTGTCTCTCATTCAGCTCAAGCACACAAAGGCCACAGGCTCATAGTTATTCCACAGACAGCATGCTGATCATGACTGAAGGTGAAACTCAGAGCCTGAACATGTCTACACTATGTAGATGCCCTGTGGGCCACGTGGACCTTGAATTCCTGCCTCCTGCCCATTGAAGATCACTCTGAGTTTCCCCTTCTTCCTTAGCACAGTTCCGTTTCCTTCCTCTTCTTCCTATAAGGAATCCCTAACAAACATGTTGTAATCCAACTTTGTCTCAGCCTGTGCTTCTTAGGATATAAGCTGGCTGTACCATAGGCTCTTGACTGTAAATCCTTTTTTCATTCTCTAAGAATCATAGGCAAGCTTTTTGAAAGCCTGGAGAACAGGCCCTCGACATATCTTTGCCTGAGGCGAAACAGGGCAGAAGATCACAAGGTTTCTATTAGACCAAAATCTCTCCAAGGTAAGCGCTGTGTGCAGGCATCTAAGCCCCTGAGTTGCTGCAATTTAGATTTAATGTGCAAACACCCTGAGCAGGTCTGTCTGTAGAAACAGGATCAAAACATTTATCTTGGAAAGAAAAGAGAAAATATTAGCTTGCGATATACTGATGTTCAAGAGGGGAAGAAGAAAGGAGGGAGGGTAAATCACCCATGCACCTGCACACATGCACAGAGAGAGAGAGAGAGAGAGAGAGAGAGAGAGAGAGAGAGCTGGGAAGACAGCATGGACAACTTGGTCAGTGAAGTCCTTACTATGTATCAAAGAGGATATGAGATTCAAAAGAATCCATATGTACCTGAGTACACATGTAGGTATACACACACCACCACCACCAACAACAACAACAAAAAAACCCAGAAAGATTCTGTAGCTACAAACTATACACAGAAATTCTCTTTGAGAGCCAGGAAGGCTGTTGGCCACTGTAATATATTGTTATGCGTGGTTGCCAGAGCACTTGTAGAGCAGCTACAGATCATGTCTGACATTGACTTTGCTGACCTTTTCAATACTGCCCAAGCACTGTGGAACTGGTGTTTCTAGAGGAATTCAAATCAAATGTACTCAGGCAGAAAGGATTTGGCTGTGGGCAAAGCCCAGTCAGTTGCTCTGTGGTGCACCCTGTCATTCCCATGTAAATTGTAATTCTCTATAAGCATGGCCAGTCTTCTGCCCAGGTTCAAGATACTCTCTTCAAAATGGTGAGGGAGGCCAGGAGGTCATAGCCATCTGCCTGCAAAGAGTGTGGCTCCTCTACTGACAAAACCAGCTCAGATCCTATCCCCAGAGAGGGAGCTGTAAGGCCTCACTTGAAAGCATACAAAGGAATTTTGATATTCAAAGAGAACAGGGACCCCAAGCCCAATCACAGGCGCACACTTATTTAGACTCAGCACCCCAGAAGACTAGACAGAGGGATCACAAGCTCCAGTCCAGCTTACCTACATAGCAAGACTCTGTCTCAAAAAACAAAGGCTCAGGATGTAGTGAGAAGGTTAGGCTGACTCCATGACAAGGCTTCACATTGGCAGTTTAGGAGACTAGGTCTAAGAACTGGGCAAGTCTAGGCAAGCCCAGGCAAGTCAGTTACTAGAAAACAAACAAAATAGCAACAACAAAAACGAGATTCCTCAGCAACAGTTTCCAGCCCACCTGCCCCATTAATGGTTCTGGAATGCCTAGAAATAGAGTAAGACAAAGACCACCTACCCCAGAATTCCCCTAATGTGCTTTAAATCAGACCTAGGGGCTTACTTGGCTGTCTCTCTATCTTGGTAATAGGAAATCCCAGTATGCTGGACTTCTGCAGAATAAAACACTCTTTGCATTTAAATACTATTTGAGTCTGAGGTATCATTCTTTGTCGCATCATGGACCCTTACAATAGCTCAGTGGTAGAGTCCTTGCCCAGCATTTTCAAGGCCCTGAGATTGGTGGATAGGTGTTTAAGAGAACAGCCAAGCAAGACAACTTAGGAGAGGTAATGCGTGCTTGTGATCCCAATACTTGGGAAGCTGAGGCAAGGGAAAATGGCATGAATTTGAGGCTAACTTGTACTAAATATATTATGTTGAGCAACCTGGGATACTGTGTGAAACCTTGTCTCCAAAAAAAGGGGAGGAAGGAGGAGGAGAGGAGGAAGGAGGAGGAGAGGAGGAAGGAAGGAAGGAAAGAAGACTACTTTTAGTTGACTTGAATTATGAGTTTTAGGGGCCACACAGCTGTACTGTGCATCGTCTCCCACTGGTTTTGATGTAGATGTTGCTTAGGTTCCTTTGCAGGGAGCTTTAGGACTTTAACCTTATAGTCTACCAAGTATGCATCTAGACCTGGGGATCATTTGAGAAATGTTTTCCCCAAAACTAACACAAAGTTAACTTGACCTAGCTTTGTCCCAGCTCTCTTTCCCTACCTTCAGTATCAAAGGTACTACTGTCTTAGTTAGAGTTTTGTTACTGTGAAGAGACACCATGACCAACAAAACCCTTATAAAGGAAAGCATTTAACTGGGGCTGGCTTACAGTTTCAGAGCTTTACATCCATTACAATCATGGCAGCAAACATGCAGCATGCAGGTCGGCATGTTTCCCAAGACTCTGGAGCTGAGAGTTCTGCAACTTCATCCATAGGAGATATCAAAGCCTGTCTACACAGTGATGCACTCCTCCGACAAGGCTACACCTACCAACTACTCCAATAAGACCACACCTCATAGTAGTGCCACTCCCTATGGCCAAGCATCGAAACACATGAGTCTACAGGGGCCAAACCTATTTAAACCACCCCAAGTACCTACTCCCAGACACTGTGAACATCTGTCCATGAAAGGAGGGGAACAAGGTGGTACCCAAGCCTCTGAATGATCTGTCCCTATTCTTACAAAACACACAAGTGGTCATCCCTTTTATTAGCCTATCTGTCTTTTACCTTCATTATTTCTCTTATTGTTTTATTTTGTTGGGTCTAATGTAACCTACTCTAATCTTGAATTCACTGGGTAGCCCAGGCTGGCCTAGAACTCCTGATTATCCTAACTCAGTCTCCTGAGTGCTGGGATTACAAGCCTACACTACCATGAAGAGATTTTTCTCTCTCATTGTTTCTATCCTTTATTGAAAAGGAGCTGATTTTTTTAAGTCAATCTTCCTTCTCTTCCTCTTTCTCCTTCTCCTCCTCTTCCTCTTCTTCCTCCTCCTCCTCTTCTACCACTACCTCTTCTTTGCCTTTATTTCTGCCCCAAATCTATGCCTCTGACATTGATTTTTCTGGGGGAAGAGCTTCCAAACGTGGGTCCAAAAATAACTTCTTTGGGTTTCTTTCTTCTATAATTTTCCCCCAAGTAGAGCATCCACATTCCCTGCTCTCACAAATTCCTTGGCAGAGGCACTCAGAGGGAAGCTGCCTTAGAAGGCAGAGCATGGAGCAAACGAGAGCTGGAGGTGGTGACACTGTGGATTATATAACTCTTCCTTTCTGCTGCTAAGAGCCCAGGCAGGAGGCCCGGGGATGCCAACTTGGCAGTAACACTGTGGGTTCTGTGCCTGCTGGGCAAGGGCTCCAGAGGACCATCTGGGCAGAGTCGGCAATCATGACCTCCTCCTAGAGCCTTCTCTGTTCCCAGTCACTGCTTCCCTTGCTGAAATTTCAAGGGTTCTTGTAAGACTCTGGCAAGCCTTAATTTACCCGAGACCCTCCAAGTGAACACATGGAGTCAGGGATTGATGCAAAATGCAAGAGAAATTTATTAATTCATCATGCTGAGGTCACTCTGCATACCAAGATGGGAGAGAAATCTCGCAGCACCTGTTCAGGGGCCTTATATATGGATTTTAGAGCAGCAGCCATTACGCACAATGTGATTGGCAGAACAGTGTGACTTTTAAACTGATTGGTCTTTAGGGAATGAGGTAGCAGGGGCTTAATCAGCCCCTTCCTTCCAGCCTATGTGCTCTCTAACCTGTTTCTTCCAGGAGGGGAGGGGTGCCCATGTGGGGAGGGGACCCTGGTGGAATATCTCAAAGTTTCCGAGCTGACTTCTCATTCTCAAGGCAGGATTCCCTAGGCTCACTGGAATGGTTTGTGCTAGGAGTGGGATATGGCTCAGTCAGTAAAGCTCTTGAGGGAATAAGCATGAAGTACTGAGTTGGACCACAGAACTCAAGGCAAAGAATCGGGTGTGGTAGCATGCACTTAAAATCCCAACACAGGGAGTCAGAGACAGGAGGATCACTGACCAGCTGGAGCTCCCTGACTAGCCTGTATAGGCAGATCAGCAAGTACAATTCTGAATTCCACATGTAAACACACTGCACACATAGGTAGAGAGAGAGAAAGAGAGAGAGGATGGGCAGAGGGTCTTGCTGTATTTGACCTTCAGAATCAGAAAGTGTAGGGCAAGGCCTAGCAGTGTGAAACTGGCAAGCTTTCCAGAAGATTCTAGAACATGTCAAAGTGTGAGAACCATCGTACAAATGGAAACCCTTGTCTATACCTCTAGCTATAAATGTAACTAGGGGTCTCGTTCCATATGGAACATTATTGACTGTGCAGTTAACCCACATCTAAAGAGGAATTGACTACTAGCTGGAAATGGTCAGAGGTGCCTACAGGAACAGACCAGAATGAAAAGTGTGGATTCCTACCAGGTGTACAATGACATGGTCACACTCCAGCACACACTATGAAAGCAGCAACTCTCAATAGGATAGAGCATGGGGAAGTCAGAACTACAGCCACTCATGTCAGTAATAACTCAAGCATGATCTACAGCTGGCTAATCCAATCAGGACTGTCTCGTGAGTTGGTAGTGATACTGAAGTTTGACTCTCTTGCTACGATAGTTAATATTGAATCTGAATTTGACAAGATCTAAAATCACCCAGAAGACACCCCTCTAGACATGCCTGTGAGGGGCTTTGCAGAATGAATGAACTGAAATGGATAGTCCCACCCTGAATGTGAAATGAATGGACTGGAGTCCTGGAATTAATGAAAAGGAGAGCTGAGCACAGACCTTTAGCCCTCTCTGCTTCCTGACTGCAGATATAATGTGACCAACTGTCTCACTCTGGTGCTGCCATGCTTTCTCTACCATGATGAAGTGTAGCCCAAGATGGTGAGCCAAAGTCAACCCTTCCTCTCAAGCTGCTTCTATCAGATGTCTCATCTCAGTAATGAGGACTCAATTAATACATTCAGTTTGACTAAAAGCACCATGTTCTTCCAAGGGAAAGGGCAAGGAGGAAAAAGTGGAAGGATCTAATCTAATCTTGTAGGTTTACAAACCCAAGGACCTTAATCCCCGAAAGTAAGAGATCATTAGAGAAGAGTGAGGGAAATACTATGCAACTGAAACAGAAAATCTTGACATTGATAAAGATCCCTAGAGAGACCTCTGCCTGGGCCATCAGGGCTCCATAGCCAAATAGTGCCAAGAGAAAGTTAGACTCCCAGGAGTGTGGGCAAGCCTGTCTGCTCAGAGGGACCCACCTGGAATACCCAGGACACAGAGACTGAGGAATGGTCTTCTGGTTTCTTTTGGGGGCCGGGGAGCAGATCCTATGACACAGGGCTACATACTCAAATAGTGCCAGGAGAGAACTGGTATCCCAGGAGTGCCGACACACCTTCAAGCACAGGCAAGACCACTACTTCTGCTCAAATTCACTGGATCAAGAAGGACCCTTGCAGAGCCATCAGAACACATGTTCCAAAGGACAGCTGGGGACAAGATCCTTCTGGTTTCTGTCTGCACCCCAGAGCTGACCCTGTACCCCAGCTCTCCAAACCCAAATTACTCTCAGAGAGAACTGGTGTTCAAGAAGTATTGACACCGAGGCTTACAGGAAAGACAAGCCACAGTCAGAGAGAGTAAGACCAGCTAACAACAGAGATAACCAAATGGAGAAAGGCAAGGGCAAGAACATAAGGAACAGAAACCAAGGCTACTTGGCATCATCAGAACCGAGCTCTCCTACCACAGCAAGCCCTGGATACCCCAACACACCAGAAAAGCAAGACTCAAATTTAAAATTACATCGCATGATGATGATAGAAGACTTTAAGAAGGGAATAAATAACTCCCTTAAAGAAATACAAGAGAACACAGGTAAACAACTAAAAGTCCTTAAAGAGGAAACACAAAAATCCCTTAAAGAATTACAGGAAAACACAACCAAAGGGGCAGAAATACAGGAAAACTCAATCATACAGATGAAGGAAATGAACAAAACCATCCAGGAACTAAAAACAGAAATAGAAAAAATAAAGAAATCACAAAGGGAGATAACACTGGAGTTAGAGAACATAGGAAAGAGATCAGGAGTCATAGATGCAAGCATCACCAACAGAATACAAGAGATAGAAGGGGGAATCTTAGCTATGGAAGATACCATAGAAAACATTGACACAATAGTCAAAGAAGATGCAAAATGCAAAAGGCTCCTAACCCAAAACATCCAGAATATCCAGGATACAATAAGAAGACAAAACCTGAGGATAATAGGTATAGAAGAGAATGAAGATTCCCAACTTAAAGGACCAGTAAATAACTTCAACAAAATTATAGAAGAAAACTTCCCTAATCTAAAGAAAGAGATGAACATAAATATACAAGAAGCCTACAGAATTCCAAATAGATTGGACCAGAAAAGAAATTCCTCCCATCACATTATTGTCAAAACACCAAATACACAAAATAAGGAAAGAATATTAAAAGCACTAAGGGAAAAAGGTCAAGTAGCATATGAAGGCAGAACTATCAGAATTACAACAGACTTTTCACCAGAGACTATGAAAGCTAAAAGATCCAGGGCAATCGCATACAGACACTAAGAGAACACAAATGCCAGCCCAGGCTACTATACCCAGCAAAACTCTCAATTATCATAGATGGTGAAACCAAAATATTCTATGACAAAACCAAATTTTCACAGTATGTTTTTACAAACCCAGCCCTACAAAGAATAATAGATGGAAAACACCAACTCAAGGAGGGAAACTACACCCTAGAAAAAGCAAGAAAGTAATCTTTCAACAAAATCAAAAGAAGATAGCCACACAAACATAAAAATAACATCAAAAATAACAGGAAGCAACAATCACTATTCCTTAATATCTCTTAACATCAATGGACTCAATTCCCCAATAAAAAGACATAGACTGACAGACTGCATCCATAAACAGGACCCAGTATTTTGCTGCATCCAGGAGTGTTAAAGACAAACATTACCTAAGAGTAAAGGGCTGGAAAACAATTTTCCAGGAAAATGGTCCCAAGAAACAGGCTGGAGTAGCCATTCTAATATTGGATAAAATCAACTTTCAAAGAAAAGTCATCAAAAAAGGTAAGAAAGGACACTTCATACTCATCAAAGGAAAAATCTACCAAGAAGAACTCTCAATTCTGAACATCTATGCCCCAAATGCAAGGGTACCCACATTCATAAAAGAAACTTTACTAAACTCAAAACACACATTGCACCTCACACAATAATAGTGGGAGACTTCAACACCCCACTATCATCAATGGACAGATCTTGGACACAAAAACTAAACAGAGACACAGTGAAACTAACAGATGTTATGAACCAAATGGATTTAACAGATATCTATAGAACATTTCATCCTAAATTAAAAGAATATACCTTCTTCTCAGCAACTCATGGTACTTTCTCCAAAATTGGTCATATAATTGGTCACGAAACAAACCTCAACAGATAAAAAAAGATTGAAATAATCTCATGCCTCCTATCAGATCACTACGGATTAAGGCTGGTCTTCAATGGCAACAAAAACAACAGAAAGCCCACATACACATGGAAGCTGAACAATGCTCTACTCAATGATAACTTGGTCAAGGAAGAAATAAAGAAAGAAAGTAAAGACTTCCAAGAATTTAATGAAAATGAAAGTACAACATATCCAAACCTATGAGACACAATGAAAGCAGTGTTAAGAGGACAACTCATAGCTCTGAATGTCTCCAAAAAGAAACTGGAGAGAGCATATACTAACAGCCTAACAGCACACCTGAAAGATCTAGAACAAGAAGAAGCTAATACACCCAAGAGGAGTAGAAGGCAGGCAATAATCAAATTAAGGGCTGAAATTAACAATGTAGAAACTAAAAGATCTATACAAAGAATCAACAAAACCAGGAGCTGGTTCTTTGAGGAAATCAACAAGATAGATAAACCCTTAGCCAGACTAACCAGAGGGCACAGAGACAGTATTCAAATTAACAATATTAGAAATGAAAAGGAGATATAACAACAGATTCTGATGAAATTCAAAAAATTATCAGATCCTACTTCAAAAGCCTATACTCAACAAAATTGGAAAATCTGGATGAAATGGACAAGTTTCTAGATACCAAATACCAAACTGATACCAAATACCAAAGTTAACTCAGGATCAGATAAACCATCTAAGGAGTCCCAAAACCCCTAAAGAAATAGAAGCAGTCATTAAAAGTTTCCTAACCAAAAAAAAAAAAAAAAAAAAAGCCCAGGACCAGATGGGTTCAATGCAGAATTCTATAAGACCTTCAAAGAAGACCTAATACCAATACTCTTCAATCTATTCCACAAAATAGAAACAGAAGGAACACTACCCAATGCATTCTATCAGGCCACAGTTACACTGATACCAAAACCTCATAAAGACCCAACAATAAAAGAAAACTTCAGACCAATTTCCCTTACGAATATCAATGCAAAAATACTCAATAAAATTCTTGCAAACCGAATCCAAGAACACATCAAAATGATCATTCACCATGATCAAGTAGACTTCGTCCCAGGGATGCAGGGATGGTTCAATACCCAGAAATCAATGTAATCCACTACATAAACAAACTCAAAGAAAAAACCACATTAGATTCTGAAAAAACATTTGACAAAATTCAACATCCTTTCATGATAAATGTCTTGGAAAGATCAGGAATTCAAGGACCATACCTAAGCATAGTAAAAGCAATATACAGCAAACCCAGTAGCCAACATCAAACTAAATGGAGAGAAACTTGAAGCAATCCCACTAAAATCAGGGACTAGACAAGGGTGCCCCCTCTCTCTCCCTATCTATTCAATATAGTACTTGAAATTCTAGCTAGAGCAATTAGATAACAAAAGGAAGTCAAAGGGATACAAATTGGAAAGGCAGAAATCAAAATATCACTATTGGCAGATGATATGATGGTATACTTAAGTGGCCCGAAAAACTCCACCAGAGAACTGCTACAGCTGATAAACATCTTCAGCAAAGTGGCCAGATAAAAAATTAACTCAAACAAATCAGTAGCCTTCCTATACTTGAAGGATAAACAGGCCTAGAAAGAAATTAAGGAAATGACTCAAACCAAACAAGTGAAAGAATGACAAGAACTTCAAGTCTCTGAAGAAAGAAATCGAAGACCTCAGAAGATGGAAAGATCTCCCAAACTCATGGATTGGCAGGATTAATATAGTTAAAATGGCCATCTTGCTGAAAGCAATCTACAGATTCAATGCAATCCCCATCAAAATTCCTACTCAATTCTTCATAGACTTAGAAAGAGAAATTCTCAAATTCATATGGAATAACAAAAAACCCAGGAGAGCAAATAATAATAATAGGACTTCTGGGGGAATTAGCAACCCTGACCTCAAGCTGTACTACAAAGCAGTAGTGATAAAAACTACATGGTATTGGTACAGTGACAGGCAGGTAGATCAGTGGAATAGAATTGAAGACCCAGAAATGAACCCACACACTTACAGTCACTTGATCTTTGACAAAGGAGCTAAAACCATCTTAGGGAAAAAAGACAACATTTTCAACAAATGGTGCTGGTTCAACTGGCGGTCTACCTGTAGAAGATTGTGAATTGTTCCATTCCTATCTCCCTGTACAAAGCTCAAATCCAAGTGGATCAAGGACCTCCACATAAAACCAGATACACTGAATCTAATAGAAGAGGAAGTGGGAAAAAGTGTAGAACACATGGGCACAGGGGAAAAGTTCCTGAACAGAACACCAATGGCTTATGCTCTAAGATCAAGAACTGACAAATGGGACCTCATGAAATTACAAAGTTTCTGTAAGGGAAAAGACACTGTAAATAGGACAAAACGGCACCCTACAGATTGGGAAAAGATCTTTACGAATCCTAAGTGTGATAGAGGGCAAATATCCAATATATACAAAGAACTCAAGAAGTTAGATTCCAGAGATCCAAATAACCCTATCAAAAAATGGGGAACAGAGCTAAACAGAGAATTCTCAACTGAGGAAACTCGTAGGGCTGAGAATCACCTAAAGAAATGCTCAACATCCTTAATAATCAGGGAACTGCACATCAAAACAACCCTGAGATTCCACCTCACACCAGTCAGGATGGCTAAGATCAAAAACTCAGGTGACAGCAGATGCTGGCGAGGATGTGGAGAAAGAGGAACACTCCTCCATTGTTGGTGGGAATGCAAGCTGATACAACCTCTCTGGAAATCAGTTTGATGGACCCTCAGAAAAATGAACATAGTACTACCTGAGGATCCAACTATTCCACTCCTGGGCATATACCCAGAAGATGCTCCAACATATAATAAAGACACATGCTCCACTATGTTCATAGCAGCCATATTTATAATAGCCAGAAGCTGGAATCAACCCAGATGTCCCTCAACAGAGGAATGGATACAGAAAATGTGGTACATTTACACAATGGAATACTACTCAGCTATTAAACACAATGACTTCAAGAAATTCACAGGCAAATGGATGGAACTTGAAAATATCATCCTGAACAAGGTTATTCAGTCACAAAAGAATGAACATGATATGTACTCACTGATAAGTGGTTATTAGCCCAAAAGTTAGGAATACCCAAGATTCACTTCACAGCAACAGTTGGGCTGAGATGGAGGTCCCATACGGAAGAGTTGGAAAAGGGACTGAAGGAGCTGTGGGAGTTGGCAGCCCCATGGATGGAGCAACAGTGTCCACTGGCCTGTCCTCCCAATGCTCCAAGAGACCGGATCACCAACCAAAGAATACACATGGAAGGACCCATGGTACTGGCCACACATGTGGCAGAGGGGGGGTCTTGTTAGCCATCAGGGGGAGGAGAGGCCATTGGGCCGGAGGGTGTTAGATGCCCCAGTATAGGAGAATGCCAAGGAGGGAAGAGGAGAATGGGTGGGTAGGTGGGTGGGTGGGTGAATACCCTCATAGAAGCAGGGGAGGGAGAGGGGATAGGGGGTTCCAAAGGGGAGATCTGGAAAGGGGGAAACATTTGAAATATAAATAAAGTATCAAAAAACAAAAGATATCATAAGCTCTGAGGAAACAGTGCTAATTACTGAAAAATATGTGGGATGCATCTCTCTGAAAATAGAGCTCTAAGTTACAGGATGGGAGAAACTATGAAGCACTGCTCTGGGGAAGGGAGTTTGTTCTTCTTGTTAGATTCCTGGTCTTTCTCTCCACCTAGATTCCTTGGGATTCCACTATTGTTAGAATGAACAGAAGCCACTTCCTGTGAACTGCAAGAGTGACTCAATTGGGAAAGCACTTGCTTAGCAAGTGAGGGCCTGAGTTTGAATCACAGCAATTAAAAAAAAAAAAAAAAA
>JADRCH010000207.1:1661363-1691879 GCA_019843965.1 Rhynchomys soricoides | reverse complement strand
GCTCTACCACTGAGCCACGCCCCCAGCCCCTCACTGGGGGATTCTAGGCAGGTGCTCTACCACTGAGCCACGCCCCCAGCCTTCTGACTAAAGGATTCTAGGCAGGTGCTCTACAATTGAGCCATGCCCCCAGCCATGGGATATTCCAGACAAGCTCTATAGCACTGAGCTACATCCCCAGCTCTCTCTGTAGGGTCTAAGTTACCTAGAATGGCCTTACAGTCACTTTGTCACCAGCCTTGAAATTGCAGCCCTCCTGCCTCAACTTCCCAAGTGGCTGGAACGACAGATCTGTGCCAGTAGGCTGGGCACAAGTGGCTTTTAAAGGAGTAGGTAACTTTATAATCTCATACTCGTTTTTGAGTCTCATGTTGTCCCTCAACTCCTTGAATTCTTTGTTTCTTCCTTACCAGGGCGAATTGCCCTACGTGTTAGAATTGCACCACAGCAAATGTTAGTAAATGATGTGCCTAGCGGCGGTGATTAAGTCAAGTCAAACGCATTTGTCACGAAGCGATGGCCTCCAGCCGTGTATCTAGGAAATATAATTGAATACTAATGGGGTAAACACTACAACTTGCTGGTTTCTTTTTCACTAAAGGTATGGGCTTTGAAATATAAACTGAGGGGTTAGAGAGATGACTCGGTGGTTAAAAGGGTGCACCACTCTTGCAGAAGACCGGAGTTCAATTCCTAGCACCCCCACTGAGCAGCACACAACTGTCTGTAACTCCACCTCCAGAGCATCTGACACCATCTTCTGACATCTTTGGGGGCACTTGCATTCACACACACACACACACATTCACACATGCATTCCTGCACACTATAAAATAAATCTTTTACAATAATAAGACAAAAATGGAAAAATTTAAGCCTATGATAATCCTCTCAAGGAATTTAACAAAGCTATCAGAGATCAATTCATTGCCCCAATAAACCGAAGTACAACAAATACAGACAATGCCCTTCTTGGCATGGTGTCTTCTGTAATTTATTTTCTCTCCAGATTTACTGTATTCACCATTTATAAAAGAACTTATCCTCCCACAGCCTGTTAGGTTTTTCCCAACTTTCACTTTCCAGGAATAGGTATCATAACTCTTACTGTTGAACCAACGTACACGAGAAATAGCAGGCATCAACGTATGGACAGAAGTAAAAACTGGGATCTGAAAAACTTTGTTAGTCTGTTTACTTACTCAGAGATGGGAATCTCTTGTGGTCTCGTCTGGACCTGAAATCACTGTGTAGCCAAGGATGACCTGTACTTCAGACCTTCCTACCTTCCACCTCCCAGGGCTTAGAGTGCAGGCATGCACCATACCCAATTCTTGACATGCTGGGGTAAAGCCCAGGGCTTTGTGCAGGCTAGGTAAATACTCTGTTCATTGAATCACATCCTCAGACCTGAAAAGGCTTATTAAATGATACGAATAGCATACCTATGATACAGCAGACAATGATATTGCAAATGGACTAAAACAATTTAATTGTTTGATTGTTTTCATTAAAAAGCAACGCCTGGTGATACTTGTCTTAGTTAGGGGTCCCATTGCCATGAAGAGATAATATGACTAGGAAACTCTTATAAAGAACAATATTTAATGGGGACTGGCTTACAGTTTCAGAGGTTTAGTCCATTATCATCATGGCCAAAGCATGGTAGCATCCTGATGCTGTAGGAGCCAAGAGTTCCACATCTTCGTCAGAAGGCAGCAGATGGAGACTGTTTTCCACAGGCAGCCAGGAGGAGGGTCTCTTCTTCACTAGGCAGAACTTGAGCACTAGGAGACCTCAGAGCCCACCTCCACAGTGACATACTTCCTCTAACAAGGCCACACCTCCACCAATAATGCCACACCTCCTAATAGTGCCATTTCCCATGGGCTAAGCATATTCAAACCACCACAATATTTTACAGTAGTTGTTAAATATCCTAGGTCTCTCCAGCTTGAACCATAAGCTCAAGTCTCACATAGATCCATCTAGACATTAAGAAGCCAGATGAGGTGTGACCTGTACCTCTGATCTCAAGACTCAGGAAATAGAGAAGGAAAAATTGAGAGTTCAAGGTCAGCCTGTCTCAGGAAACCAAGTACTGGGGATGTAGTTCAAAAGTAGAGCATATGTCTTCTTTGCTGAGCAATAGTCCCCGCCTACCTCCAACTGTTGAGAAAGGTGTCCTTAATGAAGCCAGCACCAGGAATGGAGAAAGAGAAAAGTTATTTTCACCACGAGAGACTTTGTTTCTTGAATAAGAATTTGAGGCTATGGGATAGAGGGCTTGCTTGCCTAACACGTATGAAGCTCTGGATTCCATCCCCAGCATATGTAAAGCAAGTGTGTGGTATACACCTCTAAGTTCAGCACTTGGGTCACAGTGAGTTCAAGGCCTTTCCCCTCCATATCTTCCATTCAAAGGGGTTATTATTATTTTTGTTATTATTGTTATTATTATTAGAGAATTACACACATGCAAAATGTATTTTGATCAAGTCTGCTCCTCTAATTCCTCCTCCACTCTGCCACTTTCGCCTCCCATCTTCGTGTGTGTGTGTGTGTGTGTGTGTGTGTGTGTTTCCTATCAAGTCCACTTAATGTTACCTAAAGACCAAACTTTTTGGGTTCAGACTCCATCTTAGAGAACCTGACCTAAGGTTAACTAATTCAAGTTAACTAACAGGCCAGTACCTAGCATCAGCTTCCAGGCTACCCCCACAACAAAACCTGAGTCTAGCACCAGTTTCCAGGTTACTCCCCAATAAGCCTGCACCCCCAGGTTACAAGCCTGCTCCTGACACTTCACTTCCTAACAACCACCAATCAGGAGGAAAGTGGAAGTTAAGTTTACGGGTTGGGTCCCAGCACCAGCCAATTATGTTAAAGACCATAACGGCCAATCAGATGTATACCAGGCTAGGTACCCCTTTTTTGCCTCTATAAATGCTTGCCCAAAATTAGGCTCAGGGCTCCACCTTCCTGCTGTGTCAGGGCTGGCTGGGAGACCAAGCTGGAGCTCGACCCTAATGTGATTGCATCAGAGTCAGTTCCTTGGTGGTCTTTTGGAGTTCATAAACATTTCCTGGCACATTACCAGTATGTGAATGAATATAGTACCATGTACAAGAGACAGATGATGTGGTGATTATTCTTGGTTGTCAACTCGACTACATCTGGGATTAACTGAAATCTAAGTGGCTAGGAACACCTGTGAGGGATTTGTTTGTTTGTTTTGCTTTGTGTTTTAAGACAGATTTCTCTATGTAACCCCTGCTGTCTTAGAACTCGCCATGTAGACAAGGTTGGCATCAAACTCGCAGAGATCTGCCTGCCTCTGCTTTCTGAGTGCTTGGATGAAAGGTATACATACGCCACTATGCTGGTGCTGGGTTTTTCTTAATTAAATCATTCAAAGCAGGAAGACTCATATTAAATCTAGATCTTTTGAGGTGGGAAGATCCATCTTTAATCTGGACCACACCTTCTGGTGCCTGCCTGCCCTCTTAGTGGCAAGACCATTCCTTCACTGGCTTAGAGTCTCCTTCTTTGGGGTTCTGGTGTATACTGAAGACCAGCTGAGACATTCAGCCTCATAGACTGAGCAACTACTGGATCATTGGACTTTCCTTTGGTACACCACCATTGGTGGACTAGCTGGATTACACCCTATAAGCCACTCTGATAAATTCCATAGACATATTCATTCTATCAATTGTTCCTCTGACCCCTGACCCCTGATTAATGTGGGTTGCTTCTCAGGGGCCATGTCTCTAAATAAAAGTGTTTCTCCCTTCCCCACAGTCATCAGTTGCCAATAGCTCTTCACCCAGAGGATATCTTGAGCCCCTCATCCATCTGTGCTGAGGTTTTGTGTGGCTTGATTTGCACCAGTCTTGTTCAAAATTCTTTCTCCAAGGGTGGGGAAAGGGTACCAGCCTGCATGCTAATGATGCTGTGTTCATTTGTCCTGGAGCACAGCCTAACAGAGTTGCCCTGTTACACTTTTTGTTTTATGCTCTGTTCTGTTCCATAACATACACTTGTTATCCTCATGCTTGGCAAGCACAGCAGAACCAAAGGGATTATATAGTCAGCATCTGGAAATATTCCACAATCATCACAGAGCAAGCTCTAAGCCCAGTCCTTCTCCTTCCTTTAACAAGCAAGTAAAATAAGAACGAGAGAAGACCTGAAGTGCGCACCTGGAGCCAACCTCTTCAAAGGGAGCCAGCTGGTTAATGGGAATCCAGTGTTCTAAGGGAGGGTGACTTGTGGAATGCAGCCCACATGTGACATGTAAGCAGAGAGACACTTGGAAAGACTTAGGTGAAAGGCTTTTAGCACCACCAAGGGAAACATTCAGATCCTCAAACTCATGGACTCTGTGCCAGCATATAAAAACTGAGTGTAACTCCTAACCTTTAACTAGGCAGAGCCCAGTGGAGACTAAGCAAGCAAGCAAGGTGCTGGGCTCAGTGACATCATATTCCCCATGTAAGGTGGGAGACAGATTTCCTGCCTCTGCAGATTTCAGATAGCCAGAAGGGCATGGGGACACCCAAGGATGATCAAACCCCCAAAAAAGTTATTGCCACAGACAAGATCTTAGCACTGGGATCCTTATTGTGTGTATATATGTATGTGTGATATATGTACACATGAATGAATGACTACACATGCCTGTGTGCAGGCATCTTGTACCATACAAGATGGCATTTGGAGGTCCTGCTCTATCATTCTACCTTAAATTCTTGAGGCAGGGTCTCATCAAACCTGGAACTACACTGACAGCCAACAAACTTGTAGGACCTTCCTATATCCAATAACACACACACACACACACACACACACACACACACACACACACACACCAGCTTTTTATGAGTGCTGAGGATTCAAACCCAGGTCCTCAAGCTTGTGTCACTCCTACTCATGAGCCATCTCCCCAGCCCTGTGAGCCTCAATTTTTGACCTGTTTTGTAATGGCTTGGATGTCTAGGGGACCCCTATAAACTTACCTCATTGGGATCTCTAAAGGTAGGACTCGCAGTGTTTTGTTGTTGTTTGGGAGGGTTGTGCATGCATGAGTGGGTATGCAGGTGTGTGTCTGTGTGAATATGTCTCCGTGTGTGGCTGTGTGTGGAGGCCAGGGATCGATATCAGGTGTCTCTCAATCACTCTCCACTATACTTTTTGAGACAGGGTCTCTCACTGAGCCTGAAGCTCACTAGCAAGTCCTGTGAAGGAAGCCTCCTATGTTCACCTGTCCCCCAACACTAGGACTTCAAGCATGTGCCACATGCCTGACCTTTACCAAGTGCTGGAGATCAGACTTGGGTCCTCATGCTTGTTCTGAAAACGTTGTACAGGCTGAGCCATCTCCCAGCCTGTGTGTAACTAGCTGGGGGCAGCACAAGTGAGTTGCTGCATGCCCATTCACAGCACTGGCTCCTCCACAAATATTGGTTTACAGATTCATCACTTCTACATCTTGCTCTGCCATCTGCGATAATACATGGGGCATGATTTATTCTTTACAGAGGATTTCATCATGCTAATATTCCATGGGAGGGCATTTTGCTGTAAATTAAAAGAGAGAGCAAATGTCGTAGGCCTATCTCCATGCTGAATTATTATCTCCATAGCCAGCCCTTCCCCAACTCAACTCCAGCTGACCCCTAGCCAGCATGGACCAGGCAACAGTCCTACCAAATCTGGGTGTCCAGTTCTCAGCGTTCAAATAAAAAGAATTTTCCCTACCAAAGGAGAAGCCAAGACTGTACGATGCTTCTAAAATATGCACATGTGAGTTCAGGCCAAGTGCAGTCCATGTTCTGGCCCCAGTTAGGAGCTGGCGGCTGTGCAGGGAAAAGCAGCTCAAGCCAGGCAGATCAGGATCTGGAGTCCTTTCTGCCTCTATCATTTAGAAGCATCTGGAACATTGGGAGGTCTGAGGCCTTGCCATCTACACCTGGAAACAGGTTGTGATGTTAGTTGGCCCTTTCTCTATTTTTTTAAATATTTATTTGTATTATTTTTATTTATGTGTCTATGTGTGTAGGTGCACATCTATATGGCTGCCCACAGAAGCCAGAAAAGGGCATAAAATCCCCCAGATCTGGACTTGCAGGTGGTTGCAAGCTGCCTACGGTGCTGGAAACCAAGCTCAGGCCCTTGGCAATGCTTCTAACCACTGAGCCATCTCTTCAGTCCTATTGGCTGCTCTTTTTTAAGGCAATATGCACATGCACACCTTCCCTCCTCCAGCTTTGAGCTACTAATCTGCTCCACCCTCACACTAGGAGGTTTCAACCAGGAAAATACATGGGTGAGATTTCATCTCTCTCTCCCTATCCATGTCCCTCTCCCTCTTCCAAAGCCGCCCTCCTTCTCTCTCCCTCTCTCCCCTTCCCTCCTCTCTTTCTGTCCCTCTTCCTCTTTCTCCCTCTTTGTGTGTGTGTGGGGGGGGGTGCATGTGCACACGTGTACATGCATGCACACGCACATGAGAGGGCCTTGTTTTTTGAGATAGGATCTCTCACTGAGACTTGGATTAGAGATAGGCTGGGAAAACAGCAAGCCTCAGTGTTTCTTCTGTCTTCATCTCCTAGCACTGGGATTGCAAGCATGCACTGCCTCACAGGGCTCTCTGTTCTTCCTCCCAGTCCTATGCTCCTGGAAATAAGACTCAGACTTAAAATTTATTTACAAACACCTTGGCCATATAGCTAGGCTCTCCTCTGACTAGATATAACTTAAAATGTCCAATTTATTCTAGCCTACATTCTGCCATATGGCTGGTTACCTGTTCTCAGGTACCATGCTTCTGTCTGGTCACATCTTTCCAGAGAATCTCCCTGCCTCCTTCTCTTCCAGAATTCTTTCTCCTCCCATGTCCCACCTTCTATTTCCTGCCTAAGCCATAGGCCATAGGCTTTTTAGTTGACAGGTGAAGCATCCACACAAGATGTCCTCTCTGCAGCTCTCTCACACATGCTCTGAGGATGGAACGCAAGGCTTCATGCATGATCAGCAAACAGTTTAGCAATTGAGCCATCATCCCACCCTACCCTCTCTCATGCCTAAAAGTATAAGTGTTGGTGTGCATGTGCCCCAGCACTCTGGTGGGGGTCAGAGGACAACCTCAACCTCACCTTCCACTCTGAGACAGGGTCTGGTGCTCACTGTTACACATGCCAGGCTAGCTAGGCCATGAGCTTCCTGTCTCCACCTCCTATCTCCTTGTACGAGCACTGAGATTTCAGTGCATCCAGATTTATGTAGGTTCTGCAGAACCTAACTTAAGTTCTCACACTCAGATGGCAAGCACTTTGCTGACTGAAGCATCTCTCAACCCCAGGGCTTCATTTCTAAATTCTATGAGCAATCATGTTGACCCCAACTTCTGCTGTGCTCACTTTGATCTTCTCTTGCCCATTTGATGCACAAAGAACACCAGTAGCTTAAAATTCAGCCTTGGATTCCCATCGCTGAGGCTCCCCCACCTCCCCTCCTCTAACCCTATTCCATATCTTCTTTGTGCCTGGCTCTCCCAAACCAGCATCTACCCGAAGCCTCCCCCATCCACATGAGTTGTTTCAATACAGCTCTTCATCACCTAAGTATTCTAGTCCCATTGTAGAGTGAAGGAGGCTACTTACTGTAAGCCCTCACCATGCCCCCACAAGTAACCCTTCACCTGTGGGCCTATAAGTAACCCTTCACCCATTATCTTAGGATTTCTATTGCCATAATAAAACACCATGACCAAGAGCAACTTGGACAGGAAAGAGTTTATTCCAACAATACATCCTTGAGTGAAGTCAGGGCAGGAACTCAAGCAGGTCAGGAATCTGAAGGCAAGAACTGAAGCAGAGACTATGGAAGAGCACCGCTTACTGGCTTGCCCTGCCTATAGTATACAGGACCACCAGGCCAGGGGTGGCACCTTCCTCAGTGATCTGGGACCTCCCAGATCAATCATCTATCAAGACATTATGCCCACAGACTTGCAAACAGGCTAATCTTAGGCATTTTCTCAATTAAGATCCCCTCTTCCCAGGTATGTATGTATAAGTTTATGTCACATTGACAAAAACCACGCAGCACACTCATGCTCCTGTAAAGAAACCTTTTAGCCATGATCCTGTGAGTAATCTCTCACCCATGCTGCTGCAAATAACTCCTCACCCACAATTCTGTGAGTAATTGCTCACACACATACCCATGAGTAACCCCTCACCCATGCTTTGATAGGCAACCCCTGGTTGATCCTCTGTAAGAGCAAATTTCTCAGTAAAGATGTGAGGAAAAAGGAAGAAAGAAAAAGATGAGAAGAATTTAAAAAATAAAAGGAAGGGAGGGAGAGAGAGATGGAGGGAGGGATGGACGAACGGACAGATGGAAGGACGGAGGGAGGGGCTTGAATAAACTCAGCTTACCAAGCCTTAACCAGTAGAATTGGTTTTTGGTTTTTTGGTTTTTGTTTCATTTTTTGTTTGTTTGTTTGTTTGTTTGTTTGTTTTTTAGTCTGTCACCAGTGCCCTGTCTGAGGTGAACAGAAATGGAGAGAGAAGGAGAGCAAGGAGGGATCACAGGAGGGGCGAAGGAGAGGAGGGCAATGTCCTGTCCTCTGCTTTGAAACAACAGCATTTTTTATTTGTAATTTTATTAATTTAAAATTAATTTAGCATATTTAGTCATTAAGTGTGCATTTTCTCTCACGGGATTCTCAGATTAAATTTCCATATGATTAATCCTGTTTACAAACTCTGTTAAATTCCCTCAAGCATCTTATAATAGTTGAAGCCTCTCAGAGGAAGATTTACAGATTTAACAAGAAAGGTTACCAGGTCCTTCAACAACTTGAGGATCCAACCAATCGAAGCATGAGATGTAATGGTTCGGGTTCCAGAACACTTACATATTAGGATGGCCATGCTTCCTTAAAGGGAATCTTTCCTTCCCTCCTCCCCTCTCCTCTCTTCATTCCTGCTTGTCTTCTTTTCTTTCTCTGTCCATCCCATTCTGTTTCCCTCTGTCTTTCTTTTTCTTGTTTACATTCTTTCCCTTCATTCTTCTGCTCATCCTTTCTATTCTTTCCTTCCTCCATCTCTTCCTCATCCTCTTCCCCCTCTCATTTCCTCCTTACTTCTTCCCTTCCTTGATTCTGATTTTCTTTCTCCCTCCTCTTTATCCTTCTCTCTCCTTCCCTTCTTTTCCTCCTCACTTCCCTCCTTGTTTCTTCCTACCTTCCTCTTTCCTTATATCTTTCTTCTTTCCTTCCTCCCTTATTTACTTACACAAGGCAACATTTTTATGATTCCTATGAATTGTAGATTTCATTACAATTACAATCCTAGCTGTTAAGTTAATATGTTAAGTACTCCCTCATATCAAGCAAGGTAAACAAAAACAAAAAACAAAACAAGATATGAACTAGCCACACTGCAAATGTATTCATTAACACAAGAACTAGCAGAGTACCCACCCATTGGGCAGCAGGTAAAAGACAGAAGGCTAGGCATATGCCAGGCTTCATCAGTCAATTAGTTGCTTGTCTTGCAAACTTGAAGCCCTGAATTTGATCCCCAGAGCCCATGTAAACATGTCAGATATTGTCATAGAAACTTGCAAATCCAACACTGGGGAGCTGGAGGTGGGAGAGGCCTACTGGCCAGATAGCCAGACAGACTAACATAATCAGTCATTTTTATGCCAATGAAAGACCCTATCCTAAAGGAAGTAGATAGTATTCATAAAGGTAATACCAAGGTCATCCTCTGGCCTACACACACACACACACACACACACACACAGCATCCACTGACACCAGGATGCAAGTATGCACCCCCACATGTCTAAACACTCACGAAGGCATACATACATGAATAAACTTTTTTTTTTCATATATGGAAACCAATTCTCCCAGCTCGATTGAATGACAGAGCTGATTCTCTCCTGGTCTTCATAGGTGATACAGTAGATGTCCAACGCTTCGTATATGTCATGTATGTCCCTAAAGGCTCATGTCCCAGATCTGAAAGTACCATGTTTCTTGAAGAATGGGAAGGAGGTCTAATTCCAAGCATTGCATTCAGTGTTCTGTAGAGAGAGACACTACCAGGCTGTTGGTCTTGACAGGATGCCTCTGACAATACCCTGCATATAATAGATGCTCATTAAAATAAATTGTGCATGGAAGTCAAGCATGGAGAGGCTACCCTGTAGTTTAAACACACACACAAGCTAGTGGTTATTATCTCACAACACTCAGGGAATAAAACCTGTGACAAAGTGAAAATATACAGCTTTTATCTCAAAATGAATATGAGATAGTTTATTCTGGAGCCAAATATGAGTGATCATGGCAGGGAACACAGATTCAGTTTACACCAAATACGTGGTGTGGGGCAGTGATCTGCGACAGGCAGTCTGGCACCTGATTGAACACAGGCTTAAAACTCTGGGAGACCCAGCAGAATCTGCAAGGGACTGGAAACGTTATGCCAATGCTCCCAGGAGGCTTTTGACTCCAGTCACAGTCACATACCACTCAGGTAGAGGCATGGCCACACAGCCCCAAGCCATCCCCATGTTAATGAGACACCTAGAGGCTTAGCCACGCCCCTTCCCAGTTACTATATCTGCCTCGCCTCTCCCAGAGAAGCGGGGGTACAGTTCCATCCACTCCACTCTCTACACGATGACAATAAACGTCTTAGAATTATGGACTCTCTCTTCATCTGGACCCGCAGTGGGAAGTGAGGGATCTGGCCCTTGATTAAGTAGCCACGTCTAATCTCTCGCTGAGGGCTTCCTAGCACTCCCAGACGGTACCCATTCACCCAGGCCTAAGCAGCTAGCCAGGTGCCCCAAGCCACCGAGACTGGCCCCAGTGGGAATCCCAGCTGTGCTCTAGCTGGCCCATCTTTGGCACCCTGCAGAGACTGTAGTGCCCCGGGCTAGAGAACCCACAGAGACAGCTGCCAAGAGTTCCCAGGAATGGCCCCCTCCCCCACCCACAGGCAGGGCCCACAAAGGCTTCCCACAACCCCTACCTGTCTGTCGAACTGTGTGGGAAGATGCATGGTCACTTCCCGAGTATCTCCTGTCCCACCCAAAGCCTCAGAGCCCGGGACAGACATGTAGGGGCTTCTTTCCACCGATCCAGGCTTGTTCCCACAATGTGGTATCAGTTTCATAAAGGTTTTATGGTAATAGGTCGAAGAAAATCATGAATAAAGATGTTTTTCAAATACATTGGTATGGAGATCAGGCAGCCTCTGGAGCAAAAAAGAGAAATCTCATTTATAGGACTCAGGCACTATCTGATGGCGTTCTTAGCTTCTGAATTTTGAGACCTGTTCTAATTTCATTCTGTTGCTGAGATTAAACATTCTGACCAAGCAGTTAGGATTTAACTTGAAGAGGAAAGGGTTTATTTGGTTTACACTCCCAGGTTACGATCATTGAAGGAGGTCAGAACAGGAACTCAGGGTAAGACCCATGGAGAAACACTTCCTGGCTCCATCTTTGGCTTGCTTGCTTGTTTAAAGGCTTATACTTAGCTAGCTTTCTAACACGTCCAAAGACCAACTATCTAGGGATTGTATCACCCACAGTGGGTTGATCCCTACTACATTAATTAATATTCAAGACCATCCCTGACAGACATGCCCACAGGCCAACCAAATTTACATGATTCCGTCATGGAAGCCTTCCTCTCAGATGACCCGTCAAGTTGAAAATTAAAGCTAACCCAGACAGGGGCTGTTCCTAAATTCCAAAAGGATTTACCCAATACTCACAAGGATATTAGGTCATACACAAAGACAGCAATGAAAGGTCACTTAGAGTTAAAATACTTCAAGATAATGAGATTCTAGACCTGCAACATTCCAGTTCTCCACCATCACTTTGCCATCCGTATTTATTTTGAGATATGGTTGCGCTTCATGGCCCTAGCTGGGCTGAAACTCACTATGTAAGTCAAAGTGGTCTGGAACACATAGATATTTGCTTGCGTCTACCCTCTGAGAACTGGGGTTAAAGGTATGCACCACCATGCCTGGCTTCATCGAAAGTTCTAATCAATCAACCAGATTTCGTAGAAGCTTCAATCTATGTAGGTTGGGTTTCTTTCTGGAAAATTTAGTTTATGAGGTTTCAAAATAAAGACAGATCTTGTTTAGTGAGCTGAAACTCTCTGACAAGAGTTTGATGACATCTAGCCAGCATGTTCCCTTCTGCCCTATAAACCTCAGCCCATACACAGATGGAGACCCACTCTCTGATATCTTTTCTCCCAAACTAATGTCTGAGCCAATGTTAAGTCCCTGGTTCCCTTGTCTGTCTGTCTGTCTGTCCTTCTGGTTGAACTTTCACAGCCCAGGAAAACTGTAGCCCACACTTGGAACTCTCTACCCTTCTCCCCATTTTAACTCATGCATAGCCTTTCCTCCATTAAAGCTTGCCAAAAAGATGAGCTACCCCCCAAAAAATCCCACAGCGCTACTCACTCTTGACCAGCACTCAATCATTAGTGTCTGCAAACCCTTGGTGATAAAACTTCCAAGATTCTGAAAAGTGGGTGTGGCTCAGTTAGTAAAGCACTAGGCCCAAGTGCAGAAAGCCTTGGGTTCTATTCCCAGCACGGCCTAAACCAGTCATGGTGGTGCATAACTGTTTTCCCAGCACTTAGAAGGTAGAAGCAAGAAGATCAGCAATCCAAGGCCATCCACAGCTCCATAACAAATTAACAAAACAAAAATAACAAAATAAAATAAAAATTTAAAAATGGGTTAAAATGATGGCTCCCTGGTTAAGAGCACATACTGACTGCTCTTGCAGTGGAGCAGAGTTCAGTTCCTAGCACCCACACCAGGTGGCTCCTAGTCCCCTGTTAACTTGAGCCCCAGATGATCTGCCACTGTCTTCGGGACTTTATAGACATCTGCATTCACACATGCACATTTACACACAGAGACATACAATTAGAATTAAGGTAATTTCTTTTTAAAAATAATAAAGCCTCCCAATTTTTTGCTTTGTCCTATGTCCCATCTTTCAATCCTCTCTCAGAGAATAGCAAGGAAAAGTGACCCACCTGAAAAAGGCATTGGTGGGTGCCAATTCTGTTGTCTGTTTGGGGCCTTTGCTCTCTATCTAATATCTAGAATTCTCTAGCACCCAGGGAGGCCAGCTCCAGACAGCCAATGGCACTTAGGGAATAGAAAGGTAAAATAAAGGCACAGAGGCATGCCATGGAACCAGTCGGTAAGGTGAAACTGAACTCCAAACACTTCACAAAGGGCCCTTGATGCTGAAGTTGAGAGCTTTGATCAGTTGTTGAGGGACTGCACAACAAGCCCACCTGGGTTCCCTGTATGGAACCTCCAGCACTCTTTGTTGTTGTTGTTGTTTTGGTTTTTTGGTTTTTGGTTTTTCCAAGACAGGGTAGCCCTGGCTGTGCCCTCAGCAGCTCAACCCCTTCTGGAACTCAGCTATCCTCCTGCCTCTGCTTTCCAAAGGCTGGGATTAAAGGCTTGTGACCACCTCCCAGCAACTCTGGTATTCTTAAGGAAATTAGCAGTAACTATAGCACTATTGGTCTAAAGGGGCCTGTGGGTCTCATTTGTTTGGGAAATAGGCCTTCTAACAAAAGCAAGCCTGACACCCTCTGGATTTATTCTGTTGCTGTGATAAAACACTCTGACCAAAAGTAATTTAGAGTAGAAAAGGGTTTATTTAGGAAAAGGGTTTTTTTTCCAGGAAAAATATGGTCTCTGAAGGAAGTTAGGTCAGGAACTCAACTAAGAACCTGAAGCAGAAGCCTTGGAGGAAGGTTGTTTACCTCAGTGTGATGTTTAGTTGACTTTCTCAAAGAGCCCAGGACAGCCTGTCCAGGAATAGCGTTCCCCACAGCGAGTGGTACCCTATGCCCTTTCACATCAATTAACAGTCCAGACAATCCACCATAGGCATGGCTGATGTGAGCCATCACTCAGTTGAGACTTCATTTTCAGGAAGCTCTAGGCCGTGTCAAGTGAACATGTAAAACTAAGCAATAGCTTTTTTATATTCTGAAATGGATTATCTATCTGTCTGAGCACAGCAGGACTCTTCTCCCAGAGGCCTTTGCATCTGCAGGGTATAGAAAAGAGGAAATGCTTAGAAAATCTGCTTATGCTGCTTAGGAAGTCAGCATCCCCCAATCCTACCCACACACCACACCACCCGATGACGCCTGACCCACAGACCAGCAGACCCATTCCCACCCCCACCCCACCACTGATCCCTGCTCTAGCCCCAGCCCGGCCTTGAAGGTGAACGTTCCAGGTATTAGCTCTTCTGTGAAGGGAAGGTGGCTAGGTGAGGCTGAGAAGGTACAATTACAGCTTGAGCATCTCTGTTACCCGTGAGGCTTTGTGTGCCAAGTGCACCCCTGAAAGAATCTTTGCCACCACTGCCAACACAACTGCCAGCAGGGGAGTACCCCTGTTATTAAATACCGCTCAGCTCCTGGGCTCAGGAAACATAATTGGATGTGGTGAACCTGGAGAGGAGGCCTTTCAACAGTGGGATGAAGAAGAAAACAGAGGGAGGAGATGGCCAGAAAACATACAAATGAGGTGTAAAATTTTGATTAGAAACCCAGGAGAGAAGCTGGTGGCTGAGGAAGTGAGACCTTGAAGCACTAGCTCTCTCACTGTGCTCTCTCTCCCTTGCTCTCAATTTTCCCCTTGCTCTCCCTCTCCACTCCCCTTCGTGTGTGTGTGTGTGTGTGTGTGTGTGTGTGTGTGTGTGTATGTACATGTTCAAGTGTGTAGGCCAGAGGGCAATCTCCAGCCTCATTCTTCAGGTACCATCTACCTTGTGTTTTGAGGCAGGCTTGCATTGTCCCTGGAAAGGTGTTTTTCTAATAAACTATGCCTCTCCGGGTTCTTGCTGAAGGACACAAAAATTTGGATTCCTGTCCAGAGGTGCCTATTGAGATATCTCTCTCTCTCTCTCTCTCTCTCTCTCTCTCTCTCTCTCAATAAAATACCCCAACAACAAGCAACATAGAAGAAAGGAGTTTTTCAGCTTACAACTCCAGATTACAGTTCTTCATGTTAGAGAAGTTAAGGCACAAATACAGGTCGTCACTGTCAAAAGAGGAGAAACAGACAGGGACTGAGGAACAGCTGGGAGGTAAGAGGCTGTCTGCTTCCACTTGTGGTGGGAGACCTCTGCCTGGGCCACCAGGCCTCCATTGCCCACCAGTGCAGGGAGAAAGCGACCTGCCCACTTGTTCGGGAAAACCCAGCAGAAGCAGGGCTCCAGACTCAGGGACTGAGGAACAGCCAGGAAAGAGAACTGGTCTCCAAGGAACACTGACACCTGGGTCTGTAGGAAAGACAAGCCAAAGTCAGAGAGAGAAAGACCAGCTAACACCAGAGATAACCAGATGGCAAAAGGCAAGGGCAAGAACACAAGGAACAGAAACCAAGACTACTTGGCTTCATCAGAACCCAGCTATCCCACCACAGCCAGCCCTGGATACCCCAACACACCAGAAAAGGAAGATTCAGACTTAAAAATCACTTATCAAGAGGATGATAGAAAACTTTAAGAAGGAAATATATAACTCCCTTAAAGAAATACAAGAGAATACAGGTAAACAACTGGAAACCCTTCAAGAAGACACACAGAAACCCCTTAAAGAATTACAGGAAAACACAATCAATCAAATGAACAAAACCATTCAGGAATTAAAAACAATAAAGAAATCACAAAGGAAGAAAACCCTGGAGTTAGAGAACATAAGAAAGAAATCAAGAGTCATAGATCCAAGCATCACCAACAGAATACAAGAGATGGAAGAGAGAATCTCAGGTGCGGAAGATACCATAGAAAACATGGACACAACAATCAAAGAAAACACAAAATGCAAAAAGCTCCTAACCCAAAACATCCAAGATATCCAGGATGCAATGAGAAGACAGAACCTGAGGATAATAGGTATAGAAGAGAGTGAAGATTCCCAATTTAAAGGTCCAGTAAATATCTTCAACAAAATTATACAAGAAAATTTCCCTAACCTGAAGAAAGAGATGAACACAAATACAGAAGAAGCTTACAGAATGCCAAATAGACTGGACCAGAAAAGAAATTCCTCCAGTCACATTATAGTCAAAACACCAAATACACAAAACAAGGAAAGAATATTAAAAGCAGTAAGGAAAAAAGGGCAAGTAACATATAAAGGCAGACCTATCAGAATTACACCAGATTTCTCACCAGAGACTATGAAAGCTAGAAGATCATGGGCAGATCTCATACAGACTCTAAGATAACACAAATGTCAGCCCAGGCTGCTATACCCAGCAAAATTCTCAATAATCATAGATGGTGAAACCAAAATATTCTATGACAAATCCAAATTTGCACAGTATGTTTCCACAAACCCAGCCCTACAAAGAATAATACATGGAAAACGCCAACTCAAGGAGAGAAACTACATGCAAGAAAGTAATCTTTCAACAAACCCAAAAGAAGATAGCCACATAAACAACAAAAAAAATAACAGGAAACAACAATCACTATTCTTTAATATTTCTTAACACCAAAGGTCTCAACTCCCCAATAAAAAGACATAGACTGACAGACTATCCACAGACAGATCCATAAACATGACCCAGCATTTTGCTGCATCCAGGAAACGCACCTCCATGTTAAAGACAAACACTACCTCAGAATAAAGGGCTGGAAAACAATTTTCCAAGCAAATGGCCCCAAGAAACAGGCAGGAGTAACTATTCTAATATCGGATAAAATTGACTTTCAACCAAAAGTCATCAAAAAAGATAAAGAAGGACACTTCATACTCATCAAAGGAAAAATCTACCAAGAACTCTCAATTCTGAACATCTATGCCCCGAATGCAAGAGCTCCCACATTCATAAAAGATACTCTACTAAAGCTCAAAGCACATATTGCACTTCACACAATAATAGTGGGAGACTTCAACACCCCACTATCAACAATGGACAGATCTTGGAAACATAAACTAAACAACACAGTGAAACTAACAGATGCTATGAACCAAATGGATTTAACAGATATCTATAGAACATTTCATCCAACATCAAGAGAATATACCTTCTTCTCAGCACCTCATGGTACCTTCTCCAAAATTGATCATATTATTAGTCACAAAACAAACCTCAACAGATATAAGAAGATTGAAATAATTCCATGCCTTCTATCAGATCACTACGGATTAAGGTTGGTCTTCAAAGGCAACAGCAACAACAGAAAGCCCACATACACATGGAAGGTGAACAATGCTCTACTCAATGATAACATGGTAAAGGAAGAAATAAAGAAGGAAATTAAAGACTTCCTAGAATTTAATGAAAATGAAAGTACAACTTACCCAATCCTATGGGACACAATGAAAGCAGTGTTAAGAGGTAAACTCATAGCTCTGAATGCCTCCAAAAAGAAACTGGAGAGAGCATATACTAACAGCCTAACAGCACACCTGAAAGATCTAGAACAAGAAGAAGCTAATACACCCAAGAGGAGTAGAAGGCAGGAAATAACCAAATTAAGGGCTGAAATCAACCAAGTAGAAACTATAAGAACTATACAAAGAATCAACAAAACCAGGAGGTAGTTCTTTGAGAAAATCAACAAGATAGACAAACCCTTAGCCAGACTAACCAGAGGGCACAGGGACAGTGTGCAAATTAATAAAATTAGAGATGAAAATGGAGATATAACAACAGACTCTGAGGAAATTAAAAATATTATCAGATCCTACTACAAAAGCCTATACACAACAAAATTGGAAAATCTGGAGGAAATGGACAAGTTTCTAGATAGATACCAATTACCAAAGTTAAATCAGGATCAGATAAACCATCTAAACAGTCCCATAACCCCTAAAGAAGTAGAAGCATTCATTAAAAGTCTCCCAACCAAAAAAATCCCAGGACCAGATGGGTTCAGTGCAGAATTCTATCAGACCTTCAAAGAAGACCTAATACAAATACTCTTCAAGCTATTCCATAAAATAGAAACAGAAGGAACACTACCCAATTCATTCTATGAGGCTACTGTTACACTGATACCAAAGCCCCACAAAGACACAACAATAAAAGAAAACTTCAGACCAATTTCCCTTATGAATATCGATGCAAAAATACTCAATAAAATTCTTGCAAACTGAATCCAAGAACACATCACAACGATCATTCAACATGATCAAGTAGGCTTCATCCCAGGGATGCAGGGATGGTTCAATACCCAGAAATCCATCAATGTAATCCACTACATAAACAAACTCAAAGGAAAAAACCACATGGTCATTTCATTAGATGCCCAAAAAGCATTTGACAAAGTTCAACATCCCTTCATGATAAAAGTCTTGGAAAGATCAGGAATTCAAGGAGCATACCTAAACATAGTAAAAGCAATATACAGCAAACCAGAAGCCAACATCAAATTAAATGGAGAGAAACTCGAAACAATCCCACTAAAATCAGGGACTAGACAAGGGTGCCCTCTCTCTCCCTATCTATTCAATATAGTACTTGAAGTTCTAGCTAGAGCAATTAGATAACAAAAGGAGGTCAAAGGGATACAAATTGGAAAGGAAGAAATCAAAATATCACTATTGGCAGATGATATGATGGTATACTTAAGTGGCCCGAAAAACTCCACCAGAGAACTGCTACAGCTGATAAACATCTTCAGCAAAGTGGCCAGATAAAAAATTAACTCAAACAAATCAGTAGCCTTCCTATACAAGAAGGATAAACAGGCTGAGAAAGAAATTAGGGAAATAACACCCTTTTCACAATTGTCACAAACAATATAAAATATCTTGTTGTGACTCAAACCAAACAAGTGAAAGATCTGTATAACAAGAACTTCAAGTCTCTGAAGAAAGAAATTGAAGAAGACCTCAGAAGATGGAAAGATCTCCCATGCTCATGGATTGGCAAGATTAATATAGTTAAAATGGCCATCCTGCCGAAAGCAATCTACAGATTCAATGCAATCCCCATCAAAATCCCAACTCAATTCTTCATAGACTTAGAAAGAGCAATTCTCAAATTCATATGGAATAACAAAAAAACCAGGATAGCAAAAACTATTCTCAACAATAAAAGGACTTCTGGGGGAATCAGCCTCCCAGACTTCAAGCTGTACTACAGAGCAGTAGTGATAAAAACTGCATGGTATTGGTACAGTGACAGGCAGGTAGATCAATGGAATAGAATCGAAGACCCAGAATTGAACCCACACACTTATCGTCACTTGATCTTTGACAAAGGAGTTAAAACCATACAGTAGAAAAAAGACAGCATCTTCAACAAATGGTGCTGGTTCAGCTGACGGTCTACATGTAGAAGATTGCAAATTGATCCATTCCTATCTCCCTGTACAAAGCTCAAGTCCAAGTGGATCAAGGACCTCCACATAAAACCAGATAAACTGAATCTAATAGAAAGTGGGGAAAAGTCTGAAACACATGGGCACAGGGGAAAAGTTCTTGAACAGAACACCAATGGCTTATGCTCTAAGATCAAGAATCGACACATGGGACCTCATGAAATTACAAAGCTTCTGTAAGGCAAAGGACACTGTAAATAGGACAAAATGGCAACCTACAGATTGGGAAAAGATCTTTACCAATCCTATGTCTGATAGAGGGCTAATATCCAATGTATACAAAGAACTCAAGAAGCTAGACTCCAGAGATCCAAATAACCCTATCAAAAAATGGGGAACAGAGCTAAACAGAGAATTCTCAACTGAGGAAACTTGTAGGGCTGAGAAGCACCTAAAGAAATGTTCAACATCCTTACTCATCAGGGAAATGCAAATCAAAACAACCCTGAGATTTCACCTCACACCAGTCAGAATGGCTAAAATCAAAAACTCAGGTGACAGCAGATGTTGGCAAGGATGTGAAGAAAGAGGAACACTTCTCCATTGCTGGTGGGAATGAAAGTTGATATGATACATACAACCTCTCTGTAAATCAGTTTGGCGGACCCTCAGAAAAATGAACATAATACTACCTGAGGATCCAGCTATTCCACTCCTGGGCATATACCCAGAAGATGCTCCAACATGTAATAAAGACACATGCTCCACTATGTTCATAGCAGCCATATTTATAATAGCCAGAAGCTGGAAACAACCCAGATGTCCCTCCACAGAGGAATGGATACAGAAAATGTGGTACATTTACACAATGGAATACTACTCAGCTATTAAAAACAATGACTTCATGAAATTCACAGGCAAATGGATGGAACTTGAAAATATCATCTTGAGTGAGTTAACACAGTCACAAAAGAATGAACATGGTATGTACTCACTGATAAGTGGTTATTAGCCCAAGAGTTCTAAATACCCAAGAGTCACTTCACAGCAACAGTAGGGCGGAGTGGGAGGTCCCAGATGGAGGACTTGGAGAAGGGACTGAAGGAGCTGAGGGAGTTTGCATCCCCAGAAAAATAGCAACAGTGGCAACTGGCCTGACCCCCTGATACTCCTGGAGACTGATCTACCAACCAAAGAATACACATGGAGTAAACCATGGTGTTGGCCACATATGCTGCAGAGGAGGGTCTTGTTAGACATGGGGGAGGGGGGAGAGAGGCCCTTGGGCCTGAGGGTGTTAGATCCCCCAGTAGAGGAGAATGCCAAGGAGGGAAGATGAGAGTGGGTGGGTGGGTGGGTGGGTGGGGGAATACCCCAGTAGAGGCAGGGGAGGGGGGAGGGAATAGGGAGGTTCCAAAGGGGAGATCTCGAAAGGGGAAAACATTTGAAATGTAAGTAAAGTAGAAAAAAAAAATAAAGAAAGAATTTTTTTAAAAAAAAAAAAAAGAGGAGGAACACATACATCTGCTACCTGCCCACTTGCTCAGCCAGCTCTCTTCACTCTTAGAAAGTTTAGGGCCCAGCCTAAGAAATGGAGTCTCCCATAGTGAACTAGGTCAATTAACAATCAAAAATTTCCCCAACAGGTATGTCCTCAGGCCAGCCTGGTCCAGATAAGTCCTTAATTAAGGGTCTTCCTACATGCCTCTAGGTTGTGGGAGGTTAACATTTAAAACTAACTATCATACATGCCAATATCACTAAGGCCAAGAGAACATCACAGCAAATGCCTGACAGCTCTTTCCAGGTGTTTGAATTGTGTGCAGAAGGTTGGGGCATTTAAAGAACTCTTCCTTCCATGGGGAAAAAGGGTGAATACAAAAAGAAAGGTTGAGATATGGGTAATGGTATCCCCATAAGCCCCCAAATCTTAGAACAATTGGCTAACATTTCTCTCCAAGCTCTTGCCCCTTCCTCTTAAGCATGCTTCTTGGCTGGAGTTGGATTTGTCTCCTGTCTTCAGTGTAGGTTAAGGAACATTATAACACAGTCCACATCTGCTTTAAATTTCTCTAAATCTTAGTGAGTGAAAAAAGGAATTTAGTTTTCATGGAACCAGAATCTTTTATACTTTGGAAACCCTGTGTTAGTTAATCTGTTGTTAACTTGATGTGATATAGAATCACCTGGGAGATGGGCCTCCAAGCATCCTTGTGGGGAAATATTTCATTAGGTTAACTGAAGTGAGGAGACCCATCCACTGTGGGTGGTGCCATTCCCTCATCAAGGACTCTGGACTATATAAAAAGGAATAAGTGAGTCAAGTACAGACATTCATCTTTTGGATTTCTGACTGTGGACACAACATAACCAGCTCCCTCAAGCTCCTACAGTCATGACTTCCTCAGCCTGGTAAACTACACCTAAGACCCATGAGCCAAAACTGAATCCTTTCTACCTTAAGTTGCTTTTGTGAGAGTCATTGTCACAGCAAATGAAAAGTATGATACCTGGTTTTAAAGAATAAATCTAATATAAACACCAGATTCAATAGAAAGTGATGTTCCTTCAGAATAAAGGACCTCAGGACAAATTACAGATTTTGAAAACAAAACTAGAAAAGGACACAGACTTTTATTAATGAATGGGCTCACATCCCTTTCTAATGCTTTGTGTAGTTTTGTTGTGGTAGTTGTTTGATGTTGTTACTCTTGTTACCATTGTTGTAGTTGTTGTTATTGTTTGGTTCTGTTGTTACTATTCTCTACTGAAGTTTAGTTTGTTGTTGTTGTTGTTATTTTGTGTCATTGTTATTATTCTGGCTATTTGTTGGGTAGTGTTATTGTGACTGTTGGACAGTTGATATTGTTGGTAGTGGTTATTACTGTTCTTTGTAGGGTTTGTTGTTATTGCTGTCTTGTGGTTGTTTGTGCCAGGTTGATGGCTGGAGCCAGGACCATGCTAGGCAAGCATGATACCACTGAACTATAAGCCTAGCTCTTTTTCTGATGCTTTTTAGCCTCCAATTTCTCAGCCATGTAATCTTTGATTGCCTTTTGATGTGCTGAGAATTTTGTAATACCATTTTTGATAGCAAACATGGTTGACCAAATTTGTTTTGAATTACTGGGAGTTTAGAGATGTTGATTTGAGCATCAAAACTTGTTCATAGTAATGTTGTTTATCGAGTTCTTTCCTTTGATAGCTGTAAGATTTGGATGCGTTTTCTTGTGCAAGGACTAATCTCAAATACTATAACTTGATTACTCTGTGTAATTGGGAAATAAACAGAACATTTTCCTGGTTGCATGCACCACTCAACACGCTGTGACACCAGATGTGGGAGGACAGGATTTCCCCACATACCAACCAAATGACACTCCAAGGAACCCAGCTGTCCTGTGATTCCATTCTTCTTGGACACAAACTCCTTGTCATGGCATCTGATCCCATAAGTCCAGTGTCTGAGCACACAAAGTGTTTTCGTGTTAAACACCAGTCCCAAGCCCAGGTTGTGACCTGCTCTTCTGGCCCACCAGCTCTAAATTAGGGATTCCCAGAGTCTTTTCTTGGGTCCATTAATTTGTAGGGTGGTTCACACCTCAACGAAACATTATTTGCATCCACCTATATATTATCAAGGATATTCCCTTGGATACAAATGAATACCTAGAAAGAATGGATACATAAGGGCCTTTTATGGGGAAATGGGTGGGGATTCCATGTCCTCTCCAGACTGTCCAATCTGACCTGTTCCCTACGGTGAGGCTCTGGTTCCTAAAGGCTACACAAAATACCTCCAACCGCTGGAAACCAAGTGTTGAAGCATGTGAGCCAGTAGGGGAGCCTCTCACACTCAAACCATAACATTCTTTTACTCCCTGGGTGTCACCTCGGGTTGACCTTGAACTGTTCCTCCTACCTCAGCTTCCTAAGTGTTCCTTTTAAGTTTTAAAAATTATTTATATGGGGGTGTTAGGTGCAGTCTGGTAAATTTTGGTGCTGGTAGAGAGCAGAGACATCAAATCATGTGTACAGGCAATTGTGAACCACCTGACTTGAGTGCTGGGACCCAACCTCAAGTGTTCTGGAAGAGCACTATGCACTCTGAACTTCTGAGTTGTCCTTCCAAAGTTTATTTATGTGTATGTGTGTATTCACATTTATGTGCACCATGTGTGTGTAGAGACCAGAGGACACTGGATTCACCTGATGTGGATGTTGATAACCAAACCCATATCCTCTGAACAAACATTGCTACTCTTACCAGCCATGAGTGTTTGCAATGCACGAATGGAGCCCCGCATTCAATACTCAGTACTTAGCACTCGGTACTCAGCACTCAGCACTCAGCACTGCATACAAAGGGTGTGATTATAATCCGGGCACTTTCATGGTAGAGGCAGAAGGATTAGAAATTCAGGATAAGCTGGAAAGAAAGCTGGCTCAATGGTTATGAGTGTGAAATGTTCTTGCAGAGGACTCAATTTTGGTTCCCAGCACCCAAATCTGGCAGCTCACAACTGCCTGTGACTCCAGCTCCAGGGGATCTGATGCCCTCTCTGACTTCTTTGGGCACCTGCACTCAGCCACACATAGACTCACACATATACACAAAATTTTATAAAATAATAAAAGTAACTATGTTTTTAAAGTTTAAGGTTATCTTTGGTTACATTGTAACTTTGAGGCCAGTGTGAGCTATATGTGAGGCCCTGTTTCAAAACAAACAAACAAACCTTGTATATGTGTGTGTGTGTGTCTCTTTCTGTGTGTGTCTGTGTCTGTGTGTCTGTCTCTGTGTGTGTTTGTCTCTGTGTGTGTCTGTCTCTGTGTGTGTGTCTCTGTCTCTGTCTCTGTGTGTGTGTGTGTGTGTGTGTGTATGTGTGTGTATGACACCTTTTTCTCATATTTCAGAAACCAACCTGAGAGCTGACAATACAAAACATTCCTCACAAACATCTGGGCCTTGCAAGGCTGCCTTCCTCACTTATAGCCCAAGCTATCAGGTAATATACTAAGAACTGGGCACAGGACATAAACAATGAACCTGCCACCTTGTTCATTCCAGACTGTCTCAATTAATCCAGGCCGTGGTTGCCTGAATGTGCCAGTGCCTTTCTTTCTCTTGTTGGCAAACGTCTTGTGATGTTGATGCACTGAGCTTATTATAGCCAACTAAAATCTTTTAATTTTCACACGTACTAAACTGATTCTCACCCAGGCTGGAACTGAGCAGTTGAAGGTACAACTATACTGCTCTATATAGATTCCAATTAAATTCCATATGGGGGGAGGGGAGCGCTCTCTCTCTCTCTCTCTCTCTCTCTCTCTCTCTCTCTGTGTGTGTGTGTGTGTAGGGCAAATGTCAATGCCAAGTGTTTTCCTCAATGACTCCCTGTCTTGCTTTTAAAGATTTTACTATTTGCCAGCCAGTGGTGGCACTTAATCCCAGCACTAGGGAGGCAGAGGTAGATGGATCTCTATGCTTTCGAGGCCAGCCTGATCTACAGAGTGAATTCCAGGACAGTCAGGGCTGTTACACAGAGAAACCCTATCTCAAAAAAACATATGTGTTATGTAGGTCCGAGTTCCACCTCATCGCTGAGGTGTGTGAATGCCACTCGGGCAGATAGAACACAGGGGCTCTAGGCTGCGTTCCATCCTCTCCACCATGGCGGTTCCAGGCTGGCTGAACACTGACATCTGCTCAAGGGAGGCAGAAGGCAGCCTAAGACAGAGGCCCCAGCCTGGGTGAGAAGTGGCACAGGCTGAGGCTGGGGTTCCCAAACTACCAGGCGTTCATCTGGCAATGAACCCTGAGGGTGTGGTGGAAAATCTGGCTTAGCTCAGGGGTGAGTGTCAAGAGCGCAGAGGGGTCATCTTAGGTGGCAGCTTGATAACAAAGGCTTCTTCCCATGGCAGCTTTTGATGAGAATGAGTCCATGCTTGTCCAAACTGTTTATTTGTGGTGAAAATGTTACATACAACTTACTCAGAGTGGACCAGAAAATTAAATACCTATTGCAGGAAAGAATGTCTGGGAAGGGAAGCTTATTGACTGAACCCTTGGGACGGCCCATCTAGATACGTCATTAGCATGGAGAACTAGTTGTCACAGCCCTCATGTGGAATATCATGGTCACATCATGTGTTCCAGGACAGGAATCTGGTCACGAGCAGAGCAGATTCAAACGCCTTCTGTTCTCCATTGTGAGAATTGCTGGGATTTCTTAATCTGCTCAACCTTCCAGATTTTGTCTGGTGACACAGGTCCACTTGCCCCTCAGAGTGTGTGTGTGGGGGGGTGCCATAGAATAGTTGTAAATGTCAGAGAACAACCTGCAGGAGTCGGTTCTCTCCTTCCACCTTGTGGGTTCCAAGAACCAAACTCAGGTTGTCAGGCTTGAGGCAGCAGGCACTCTGACCCACTGAACCAACTTACCAGTCCTAGTCTTTTTTGTTTGAATTCATTATTTTCTTCCTTTATCCTGCTGGCCCTTACTTCTTTCTCTTTAGTCTTAAGGACATTGGCTTCAGCACATCTCATCTGTTTATCTGACAGCCAGCTATCTCCAGAGAATAGAATTCCTTTGGACACATAAGACTACATCTCCCAGAGTCTCCTAAGAGCATTTATCCTGGAATATATTTAAACACAACTCCTAATGTTACCATGATAATTTACATTTAATATGGAGCCAGAAGGTTTACAAGTCTCTTTCTTGTGAAGTTTCATTTCACAAATAAACCACCAAGGGAAAAACATTAAAATTCTCCTTCATGAAAAAGAATCATGAATTTTAACTCTCAGTACCCCCATCCAGACCCAAGACATTTGGCCCAGAACATGACATGAAAACGCTCCTCATTGGAGCCCTCTGAAACATGGATAATATGATCTCAGAATGCTAAAAGCCTTTTTTTTTAATTAGGTGCAAGGAGGGAGCTACACCATTGGTGCTGAGGTAACACAGGTGACCTCTGTGATAGTTCAATATGATGCTTAATTTGGTCTACTGGACTGTCTTAGCTATTTTTCTATTGCTATGATAAAACACCATGACCACGGCCACTTATGGATGAAACAGTTTATTTTGTGATTACAGTTTTGGGGACTGGAGCAAATGTTTGCAGAGGTAGCTGGAGCAGCAGCTTGGAATTCATATCTTTCCTAAATCACAAACAAGAAGCAGAGAGTACATTCTTTTGAAATCCCAAAGCCTGTCCCCAACCCCAGTAGAGACACACCTCCTCCAGCAGGGCCACACTTCCTAAGCTTTCCCAAAGGGCCACCAACTGGGGTCCAAGTATTCAAATATCTGAGATTTATGGGGACATCACAAAAACCACCATGTGGACACACTCCAGAATCACCCAAGAAGAGAGTCTCAATGAAAGATTGTCCAGATCTCCGAGCTGTTGGTATGTCTATAGAGGAATGTTTTGATTGTACTAATTGGTGTGGTGGAAAGATCCAGGCTATTGTGGATCGCCATCGCCTGTCTGGGGACCCTGACCTGGATTAGAGCAGAAAAATCAACCTGAGTGCTACATAACAGTGCAGGAGCTTCTCTCTGCTCTTCACTGTGGATGTGATGTGACCAGCTGCTTCAAGCTCCTAACACCTTGATTTCCCTGCTATGATGGACTAACCTGGAATTTTGAGGAAGGATAAACTCTCTCCCTCTACGTTGCTTTTTGTTGGGGTATTTTCTTATAGCAACCGACAGAAATAAAACTAGGACTCTCAGGATGTGTATAAATCATCTTTTTCCAAAGTCCTGCAACTTGACAGCCATATCAGAGTTGAGACAGAATGAGGTATCAAACCTAGGCAAGGAAATGGAATTCAACAAGTGTGTGCATGACCATCTTAAAAGGAAAAAAAAAAATATTCTAAAGAGAGACACTTCTCTGCCAATAACTGGAGTGGATGTTCTCCCTAAAGCTGTAGCCTGGCTGTGGAATCCATTCCCCAACAGGGCTGCCTTGTCTGGCCTCAGTGGGAGAGGATGCTGCTGATCTGGCAGAGACTTGATGCCCCAGGGTGAGGGGGTACCCAGCAGGGGACCCCACCCTCTCAGAGGAGAAGGGAAGGGTGGTGGGGAAGGGTCTCTGAGGGGGGTACTGGGAGGAGGCAGTGTTAGGGATGTAAATAAATACATATAAACTTAGAGAGGGAGGGAGGGAGGGAGAGAGAGAGAGAGAGAGAGAGAGAGAGAGAGAGAGAGAGAAAGACTTGTGCCCTTCCCTTGAGCTATCAGAGTACTGAAACAATAGGCCCCCAAAGGAATGGAGTCACCTGCTGGGAGAAAGAAAAGGCTGGAGTCCAGTGCTGACCAGAAAGGGATCCTGTCTCCTAGAACAGAATTGTACACACTCTAATAATGGAAGGCATTTTTATTTGTATATTTGAGTGTTGTTTTGTGTTTGGTATTTTTGAGACAGGATCTCATGTAGCCCAGGCTAGATTGGCACTCAATATGTAGTTAAGGCTGACCTTGAACTCCTGGTCCTGCCGAGTGCTGTGATCACACACTCCTGAAGGCAGCTCCTGACATGCACAAGTACATGACGCCCTCTCTCTCCTCTCACTAGAGCATCAATGGCGCTATTTGCTTCCCTTGCATAAGTATTTTCTCCCAGGAAAACAATTATAATTTAATGAATTTTTTAGCAATTACAAATTCACAAGTTGATAATAAACACTTTTTTTTCAACAAACACTAAAACATTCAGAAACAGTTCCTCTGGGAATTGTGATCTTTAGAAATATGATTGTGAATCAAATTACCAATTCCAACACAATTGGAAGGAAGGATATGAATTCGAAGAAAATTAACTCTGGATATTTGGCAGTCACTCTATCAGTACCCTCAAGTAAACACTGTCCTCTTGTCAACGATTCCATCTCATCATCAAAGCAGGCCTTGTCGGCTAAGCACTTTTCACAATTTCAAATTTTTCACTGACTAGGGCTGGCCACCAGCCAGGATATTTCCATTAAAAGTGTGTTATTCAGAGCTGGAAAGATGGCTCAGCGGTTAGGAGCACACTTGAAGTTCTTGCTGAGGATCTGAGGCTGGTTCCCAGTACCCATGGAAGGTTGCTCATAACCATCTGAATCTCCAGCTGAAGGGAATCTGACCCCTTCTTCCACAGGTACCTGCACTCATTTGCACATAGACAAGCATACATATGCACTGTTAAAAGAGAGAGAGAGAGAAAGAAAGACAGAAAAAAAGAAAGAAGGAAGGGAGGGAGGGAGGAAGGAAGGAAGGAAGGAAGGAAAGAAAGAAAGAAAGAAAGAAAGAAAGAAAGAAAGAAAGAAAGGGAAAGAAATATACTTTCAAGTTTACTGTTCTGTCACACTTTAAAGCCCTACAATGACTGAGAGTTAAATTCTACTTACAGAATTTTTTATTTCTTCTGCTTGAGCTGAAGAAGTGGCTCAGTGGTTAAGGATATTGACTGCTCTTCCAGAGAACCTGGGTTCAAATACCAGCACCCACATAGGAGCTTGCAAATGTTTTTAAATCCAAGATCTGACACCTTCACAGATATGCATGCAGCAAAATACCAATGTACATAAAATGCAAATTAATAAATTAAAAAATAAATTTAAAGAAAACAAACTTCAACTGTTCTCTCCACCTATAGAAACTTTTTTGTCATTTTTGTTTGTCCTTTTTCTTCATTTTAAAATTTGTTTTTATTTTTGTATATGTACACATATATATGTGTGTGTGTGCACCACATGCATGTAGACAGAAGAGTGCACTGGATAACCTGGGATTGGAGTTACAGGTAGCTATGAGGTGCCCAACATGGGTACCAGGAATAGAACATGGACTGCCTGTAAGAGCAGCAGGTATTCTCAACCTCTGTGACGTCTCTCCAGCCTCTTGCTCTTATTTTTCTAATGAAAATAATCTACTGATCCTGTTCACAAGAGGAACATGTATGCAAATCATTACCCCTGATGGTATCTAATTTGGATTCTGTTTACTTCTTAATGCTCCTTAATGGCAGTTGACTAAATATCTAAAATGCTGAGTCCTCTTGTCTTATCTTTGGTCAAGAAGAACAACAAAACAGTAAATATTTATTATACATCCAAATAGGTGTGGAGGGCTGGGAAGATCCTCAGCCAGCAAAGCTCTTGCCATATAAGCATGAGGGCCTGAGTTTGATCCCCAGACCACATGTAATCAAAGCCAGATATAACAGTGGACTCTTATAATTCTGGAGCTGGGAGGGAGAGCTCCCTGGGGCTCCCTGGCCAGGTAGTCTAATTAAATCAATGAGTTCCCCTTTCTCAAAAATACAATGGAATGTACCTGAGGAAGGACACTCCAGATTGCTACACACACACACACACACACACACACATACACACACGGGCACATACACACACATACACACACACAAATGTACCCATGCATACACATATTCACAACACATACACACACTACATGTTAAGCACCTTTCTGAGTAGCTTTTAAGTCTTTGCCCTTAAACAGCTTAACAGGGAAACTAGGGTTTGAAATTGACCCCCTGCCTTTTGACCTGCCCCTGACCTTCTCAAATAACAGCTTACATGTGAACTACAATAAGTCAGCTTGACACATGTCTTGTGTGGCCTAGCTCAGGCAGATAAAGCTAGTGCAATCCAGTTTCTACCAGAACTAAAGAGAAAAGGCATAGAAATTTTTAGACAACAGGGGTAGGCAAGCGCCAGACACAAAATGTCATACACAAATATGAATGGAGGCAGATTGTTCTTAAAGCACACTGGAGTGGACTGTGTATTTATCCAGAAAGGACTATGGAGGATGAATGAATTCATTTAACCTGCAGCTTAAAGCAATAGAATGTGTGTGGGAAAGGGTCTCTATTTGGGAGAAATATTTTTACAGTTAAGGTAAATTTCTTTATGAACAGTCTAATTCATGTCATTCATTCCATTCAAAGGGGGGCAGTCCAGAGTTGGCTGGTGTACGGTTCAGCAGTTGAACACTTAGAGTTCTCTAGGTTAGGGTCATGACTCAGCAGGAAAGTACCTGCCTGGAATCCCCCAGTAGTGAAGTTGGAGTGTGACTGAGTACCTGCCTGGAATCC
>JADRCH010000207.1:1626501-1660963 GCA_019843965.1 Rhynchomys soricoides | reverse complement strand
GGCCTAATTCATCAATTCCCCCAACGAAAGACAAAAGGTTCCCAGGAAGTATTAATTCACTCACGGAAAGCTAGACACTGAATCCTTTTTAAAGCACGCACACATACAAAATCCAAAGACCCACGCTGGATGTAAATCCAGCTATGTAAATCACCAACTGTGTTGTAGTGATCTTTTCAAGGCCAGCATAGTCCATTGCCAGTTATCCATGTGTGTGGGGAGCAGGAGTACACTGAATAATGAAACACACAAATAATTTATACATTTAACTTCAGTAGTCGTTTCCACTCCATGTGAAAACGTCTCACCTGTATTTTCTCTCTCTATTTCCTGTTCACAATGAGATATAAGAGGGTCCTCTATCAGATTTGTCAGATGTGTCACATCTTCCAGCCACCATGACAGTAGGACTGAGCCCTATGAAACCAGGAGCCAAAATGAACCCTTCCCCCTTTAAGATGTTTCTGTCAGGCATTCAGATACAGTGCGTGCCGCTGCCTAACTGTGTACACAATCACAAACAGGCTGCCACTCAGTGTCCTGCTTCTATGTGACTTGGTTTGGTGGTGGTTTCATGGAAGATGATGATTCATTTCAGAAGCAGCAGTGGAACTGGTAGATGCCCTTGGACATAATGGCTGGAGCCAGGTCTTGTTCATCTGCAGCTCCATGATAGCTATGAGAGACCTTCAGAAGGGAGAAAGTAATGACAAGGTCAAAGATGACAGTGCTGTCTCCAGCCCAGGAGGAGATATAATAACCCAAGCAGAAGTGGATGGAGCAGAGGGCATGGAGTGACGTTTCACTTCCTTCTGGATGGGTAAAATCCCTAGTACTTGCCCCTCACGATCAGGCAGCTAGGCCCATCAAGCCATCTGCATTGCAGAATGCCAGCAGACTCAAACAGGGCACACATCCACTTAAGGGTAGAGACACAAGGCATCAGGATGACGCACAGCTGCACAGTGCTGCTCATACTAACATGCTTTCCTAATGGGGCTGATTTGCCACTGCACAGAGCCCACAGGCTGCTCATCTGTGGCCATGTGTGTATTGTTGATGCTCATTAATGAGGGCCAGTCTTCATCAAAGGCACCCATGGTCTCCAAAGCCAACCAAAACCATGTCTGCATGGAATTTTCAGTGAATGTCGCCAAGGACTAAAGACCCAAACAACAATCAGGTGCTGTCTCATATTCTGTATGACTGTGGAAGGCCTACTGTCTCCATGCTGCTCAGCCTGTATCCCTATAGCTCATTCTCCTCAAGCCCTCAGTATTTTCTTTCTTGTTCATTGTTGTGATTTGAGTGTGAACGCTCACCCACATGCACATATGTTTGAACACTTGGTCCCCAGCTGGTGTCACAGTTTTGAGAGTTTGTGGACTGTTTAAAAGACGGAGTCTTGCTAGAGAAATCAGATTGCTGGACAGTGATGGACCTCGAGATTTGACAGTTCATCTCTCCTTCCTGTCTGCTCTGTGCTATTTCCTGTCTGTTCTCTGTTGTCTGCCTGTCCTCTGCTTCCTGTCTGCCCTCTGTTTCCTGTCCCTCTGTCTCCTGTCTGTTTTCTGCATTCTGGTCTGTCGAGATATAAGACATTGCAACCATATCTCCATATGCAGTGAACTCCATCATGATAGACTGTTCCTTCTTGAACCATGAGCCAAAATGACCCTCTTCCTCTAAGCTTTACTGTCTTTAGTTCCCAGCTCTGTGGGGCCTGTATGATGAAATAAGCCCTTTCCCCTTTGGTGCTGGTCATGGCATTTTGTCACAGCAGCGGAAAGGTGAACTAGAACAGCCCTATCCCTGGAATCCCATAGCACACCCTAGAGCCCCTGCTCTCTTAGCTTCGGGGCTTGCTTTAGAAGTTCTAGTAGGGAAGTACAGTGTCCGCCTTACCCGGGACTGGAGAAATGTCCTCCCCTGCTGGGGAAGATCATCTGCTGGTCTCAGGAGGGACATATATGTAGCAGCAAGAGAGGAAAAAGATACCTACCTGCTAAGTTAGCCAAGTCAACCAAACCAACCCTGGCCATCAGTGGAGTAACAGATGCTGCTGTCATCCCCCCCCACACACACACACACATCCGTGTTCTCTAAGCTTAATGTAGAATTAAGCCCACAGAGGGGAGCCTTTCTTTACCCTCCATTCTATCACGAAGCTCTAGTAGAATAGGGTACTCTTCTACCTGGTCTCATAAAACACAGTTGTTTACTGCATATAGCACAGTGGGTAGCAATATAGCACTTGTCTTTGGTTTGTTTGTTCATTTGCTTGTTTGTTAAGAGGGCGTCTCTTCTAGCCCCATCTGAACTTGAACTTCTGATCCTCCTGTCTCTATCTCCCACATGCTGGAATAACAGAAATATACCATCACACTTGGCTTAAATGTAAGGTATGTTTTGTTTTATATGCTAGAACCAGATCTTAACTATAGCCAAGCTAGCCTGAAACTCACTAAGTAGCTCAGGCTTACGTAGAGCTTCCTGCCTCAGCCTCTGGAGTTCTGAGATGCTTTGCATGAGCTGCTACACCAATTTGTTGCTGTTGTTTGTTTTGTGTGTTTTATTGCATTTTTATGTATTTATTTTGTGTAGGGGGCAGGGGAGTATGTGCGCGCACGAGTGTGTCTATCTCTCTCTTTCTCTCCCTTTGTCTCTGTCTCTCTGCCTTTCTCTCTCGCTCTGTGTGTGTGTGTGTGTGCGCGCATGTGCATGTGTGAGCATGCGTGCGTGCCACACTTATGCTAAAGTCAGAGAAAACTTTAGGGAATCAGTTCTTTCCTTTCACTTTGTGGGTTTCAGAGATGGAACCCAGGGCATTGGTCCTGGGGATAAACATCTTTACCTAAGATCCCATGTCACCAACTCCTGGTGTTGTGCCTCGAGACAGGGTCTCGAGCTAGCCTCAAACTCACTATGCAAGTGAAGCCTGGCCTTGAATGATCAATACTCCTTCCTCTACCTTGCAAGTGCTAGACCTACAGGCTTGTGATACCACATGCTTGTTATGGGTCTGTGAACTCTCTGAAGGCAGCAGCAAGAGTCTTGTGCATCTTTAAACCCTGGATGCAGAGCACAGGGCTGCCAGAGAAAATGCATTCAAGCACGTGTAGGAAGCTGGGTGGAAATTTGTGGGAGTATAGCATATATTTTGGAAAACCTAACAAGGGCTTCAGGCATTTTTGACAGAATAGAGTGACGAACTGCGTTTAACAAGAGAAAATTTAATTGGAACAAATGTAAGGTTCTGCCCTTGGGTCCAAAAGGCACAGGTGTGGGAAGATGGAGCTGTGTGGAGCTGCAGTTTATGAAAAGTCTGGGGAGCCAGGTTGTCAGGATGCTCAGCTCGGGTCAGCAGTGTGATCCGACTGCCAAAAACATTCATGTGATCTTAGCCCGAGCTAGAAATGCAGTTTTTAGAATGAAAGACATGAGACCTGAAGTCTAGACAGACCATTCAATAGTCCTGGGTTCCTTTTTAGCTTCACATTTGAGGCTGGGTGGGGGAATAATCAGGTAGTAAAGAACTTTGCAGAAGTAACAGGTGGTAAGGGCTAAGGTTAAATAGAAATGTGGAAAAGAAGGGTCAATTTAGCCCTCAGAATCTGAGTCCTGGCTACTTTTTTAAACATTGATTAATTTTTATTATCTTTTTGTTTGTATTACATTTTATTTATTTTGTGTATGTATCTGTGGGCATGTGTACATGCATGTGCACACACATGGTGCACATATGGAAGTCAGAAGACAAACTTTTAAGAATCAGTTCTCTCCTTCAACTATAAGGGGTCCTGAGGGTGGAACTCAGGCTGTCAAGCTTGGTAGCAAGTGCCTTCCTTACTTTGTCATCTTTATATCTCATCGTCATCATCATCATCATCATCATCATCATCACTGTCATCATTATTTGTATACATGTAAGTGTGTATGCATGTTGATGCATGTACAGTTCACCTATGTGTGTTCAAGTGCTGTTTTGCATCAGGAGCTGTCCATCGTGTTCATCGGGACCAGGTCTCTCACTGACCTATAACTAAAACAGCGGTTCTTAACCTTCCTAATGCTTTAATACAGTTCATTCCTCACGTTGTAGAGACCCCCAACCATAAAATGATTTTCGTTGCTACTTCATAATTGTAATTTTGCTACCATTATGAATTGTAATATAAATATCTGTTTTCTGATGGTCTAGGTGACTCCTATGAAAGAGTCAATCAACCCCCAATTGGTCTCAACCTACACATTGAAAAACCTGTGTTAAATAAACTAGGCTAGCTGACCAGTTAGCCCCAAGGATCTGCCTGTCTCAACCTTCCCAGCACTGAGATTAGAGTGACCTACCAGTATACACATGGTTTCTTGGGATTAAAATCACATTCTTATGCTTGCAAGGCATGCACTTTGCTGGCTGCATGCCATTGCTTCATTTCTGTTGCTGTGTTAAAACACTCTTACAAAAACGCAACTTAGGGGAGAAAGGGTTACTTTAGCTTTTAATTCCAGGTTACACTCAGCAACAGGAGCTTGAATCAGCTAGGCACGCTTCATCAACAGTCAAGAGCAGAGAGAAATAAATGCACTTGTGCTTACTGCTCAGCCAGTGTTCTCTATGCTAACACAGTCTAGGGCTTAAATCTAGGGAATGGTGTTGCTCATTCCTGGCGGGGTCTTCATACATCAGTTAAGGCAATCAAAACATCACCCACAGAGACGGCCACAGTCCAAACTGATCCAGACACTCCTTCTTTGAGACTCTTTTTCCATGTGATTTTGGGTGAGTCAGAGGTGACAGTAGAAGCAACCACACTGGGCCAGCTTTCCAGCTCACTATTTATGCTCAGTTGCATAAAGGTGTACATAGTTAATTAAAAGAAAGCTATTTCTAACCAATAACAACACCCCAAAGTGGACAGGTTGAGAGTCCCCTGGTGAAGGAATAATTTCTTTTTAAATTTTTATTTATTACTCGTGCATGGTCATTTATTACAGTTAATTAAAAAAAAAAAAAAGGCCAGAAAGCATTTGCCTGGTCTTTATTAGTTGTCAATTACACACTGCAACACGATTAACCTCCTAGAATGCATACTGTTGTCCTGTAGCAGACATGGTAGACCAGTGTCAGAACTATCCACGATCTGTACATGTTCAAGTCCCTTACATAAAATGCCATCTGTTTGTGTGTGACCTGCTCATAGCCACACAAACACCTTAAGTCACTCTAGGCACACGTGATGCCAGCGTGATGCAAAAGCCCTTGTACTCTGTTTTAATTTTGTAAGACTCAGAATTGTTTTGGTTGCTTCTTTACGGGGCTGGAGTTGAATCTAGGGCCTTGAGCATAACCCAGCAGGTGTTCTACCACTGATCCACACCCACAGCCTCCCACTGACAGATTCTAGATTTTACTGCTGAGCCACACCCCTAGCACCTCACTTCAGAGTAAAGAGAAGTTCTGGACATTTGTTCTACCACTGGTTACATCCACAGTTGATTGGATGAATTTTAAATTCTCACTCACCGGGTTCCAATTACAGCCAGTTTTCACCCATCTAAGAATTATAGGCAGTAAATTACGTTGAACGTTACTGATTTAATAGTTTGCAGTGGGCCTCCTATTTTCCTCCCTCAAAATTCAAAGCCCTACCAAGTAGATACACATTAATTTTCTAACCACTTGCCCAATTAGTTTCCAAATTTCACCTTTAGTTTTCTAAATTCACCTAATTCCTATCACACCCTATCCACTCTCAGTTTTCCAAGTAGCTGTAAACTTAATCTTGACAGTGTATGCTTAATTCATTGAACTGGATCTGCTTTTTCTGCCCCTTCCCAAGTTCCTTACTACATTGAAGGGATGGTCCTTCACTCATTAAATTTATGAATCTGTCTTTGAATGTGGAATATTCCAATAACTATTTAGAGGTCATCACGTATCTCCAATGATACCTGGTGGAGTGGTCCCAGCCCTACTTGTGGTCAGAACAATAACCTAGAATCTGAGGACTGTGCTCTACTGTACATAGCTGTTCGCCTAACTTCCGGTTAGCTCAACTACTGTTTCTCTAAGTCTGGTTCCCAGACAGGCGTACCACCAGAGAGGGTTGTTCTGTCTTCACTTCTGTTCCTATAGTAAAGTATTCCAATCAAAAGCAACATATCTTGAGGTTCAGTGGGTGACCATGTCTTAATGAATTTAGTGGAAAATGATAGAACATGATTCTCTCCTGTGTCTTACCTTGACCTCTATACATGAATAGAACTGCACCCCCACCCCACCCTTACACACACATAAGTGCATACTACACATACACCACACATACACATACACCACACATACACACAGGCAGGCACACATGCACACATGAACACTCACACATAGGCACATAGCACGCTTCTTATAGCACTAATGAAGTATACTTGTTGGAGTATGTTGGGATATTTCTGGGTTAGATGCACCCTGAATGTGGGCAGCACTGTCCATTGAGCTAGGTTCCCGGACTGAATAAAAAGGATAAAAGTGCCAGTATTCTCTGCTCTCTGCTTCCTGACTGTGCATGTAATGTGACCCTCTGCCTCACATTCTTGCCTCTATGCTTTCCCAGTCATAATGGACTGGACCCTCAAATCATGAGCCAAAATAAACTTTTCTTCCCTTAAGTTGCTTCTTCTTATAGCAGTGACAGAAGGAGGTGTGTCAGGTCTACTGAAGACTTAGTTTCCTTTCTCCAGCCTAGACCATTTGCAGCATTATTTCTGAATAGAGTACCATGCCTAGTGTCCACAAAGTGCTCACCCCTCTATCTGCTCAGGTGTTCAAGGTTCTTGGGGTTCATGCTTTGCCCTTGGGCAACATAGTATAAAGAATGTCCTAGAATGTCAAATTGACACAACCTAGAGTCATCTAGGAGAGCCTCAATTTAGGGATCACCTAAATCATTTGGTCTGTGGACGTGACTGTGGGAGGTTTGCCTTAAAACTCAATGATTGTTGTAGGGAGACTGTCTTAGTTAGGGTTTCATTACTATAGAGAGATCCCATGACCATGCCATGACCATGCCATGACCATGGCAACTCTAAAACATTTCATTGGGGCTGGCTTACAGTTTCAGAGGCTTAGTTAATTATCATCATGACAATGAAGCATAGCTGAGAGTCCTACATTTTGATCCTATGGCAGCAGGAGACTGTGTGCCACACTGGGTGTAGCTTGAGCATAAGAGACCTCAAAGCCCAGCCCCACAGAGATACATTTTCTCCAAAAAGGCCACACCAACTCCAACAAGGCCACACTTCCTAATAGTGCTACTCCCTGTGGGCCAAACATTCAAGTGAGTCTATGGGGGCCATAACTATTCAAACCACCATAGGGACCAATCCCACTGTGGGTGGCACCATACCTAGGAAGATGGACATGGGCTGTGTAAGAAAGCTATCTGAGCATGAAACCACGAGAAAGCCAGAGAGCAAGCTAGTAAAGAATATTCCTCTGTGGTTTCTGCTTGAGTTCATGCCCTGACTTCTTTCAGTGATGAGCCATGACTTAGAAGTGTAAGCCAAATAAATCCATTCACCACTTAAGCTGCTTTTGGTCAGAACATGTTATCACAACGACAAAAAAGCAAACTAGAATAAGGTGGGTTGAAGAAAGGCAGGAAGAATTGATGCTACTTATGGCCCTTCAGACCATTTTCTCCCCTTTTAGGAAAAAAGTCTCTGGAATTTGGGGGGATTTTTTAAAAAAAAATTACTAACACAATGCATATTCCCCAAATTCTCCCTGATTTACATAAGAATATACCTTAAAGCCAAATTTTAGAGGCCATTCTTCCGGACTCTGTTTTCCAAGCAATGAAAGCTTCACATGGAGTGGTTTGGAGGAGGTAGGGGTGGAAGGAGGGTACCATAGCAGAAGAGCTCTCAGGGGAGGGCGGGGAAGCATTGAATACAGGATACATGCTGCCCAATGCTCGATGACTTCATAAACACTAGCTGCTGTTCTCAAAAGCATTTCTGGAAGGGAATAACGTACAGATGTGGAGTGTGTTGGTGGGGGGTGTCTCCTCTAATGCTGTGCCTACGAAGTTCAAAATAGCTATATACAAAGAAATCTCTCTCCAACCCAGCGATTTTAAGAGAAAACCCAATGGAGTAGATGAAATGATCTAGTGATCCAAAGAATCTAATCCCTCTCTTCCTCCCCTCCTCTCTCCCACCTCTCCCTCCCTTTTATCCCTCCCTTTCCCTTCCTCCTTTCCTTGTTCTCTTTATAGGGTCTCCATAGGGTCTCATTTTACATAAATAGGTAGATAATAGATAGATGATAAATAGATGCATAGATGTATAGATACAGAGAGATATATAGATATACTGTATTGTATATAGATACATAATCTATATACTTATATGTGTATATATACACACATTAATATATATATATATTTATGTATGTATATATACGTACATACACATACATATACAACCCAGGCTGGCCTCAAAATTGGAATCTTCCTGTCTCAGTCTCCCAAGAGCTGTGATTACAGGCAAACATGACCACATCTAGCACATCTGGTTACCTATTGAGATTTGTTGCCTCCTAGATGGATAATTGAAACCAAGACCCTTTATCTCTTTGAAGCTTATAAGAAGAAATGCAAAACACTCTTGAGGAGGAGAGATGGATAGGTCAGTAAAATGCATACTGTGAAAGCATGGGGCCCTGAATTCGACTTCCCGGAACCTATATTAAAAAGCCAGACTCAAAAGCACAAGCCTGTGATACAGCTCTGGGAAGGCAGAGACAGGAGGATCCCAGGGGCTTGCACACACTGCACCCACTCCTCTCATCTGGCACGAGCTTTCATACCCATTTTAGAGATACTGATTATAAAGGTCAAGCTATATAAAGTCCTATAAAAAGAAACCATGATTATAGAAAATGTAAAACAAAGGAAAGTGTCCATCTTTGCTTTAATAAACCAGAGTTCTGCATGTAAAGACCAAAAAATGTTTCCAGATTCAATTTTTTAATGTCTGATTCTTCAGAAAGATTACCAGTCTAGAAAAGGAGACTGAAACACTGTAAAAGTTAGAGGACAGGGAGGAGTGCCTTGAAATGCTGTCCCCTGGGCGTGACACGGCTGTTATTCATAGGTTCCCACAGCAGCTGTGGTTATGAGTGTAAGAACAAACGGGTTACATTCCAGCATGGAAGAGGAAGAGAATCAAGGCCGTACTCCTAGCTGAGGATCTATGGACTGGTAACCACTCCTCTGAGAGGAAGAGTCACCTTGGGGGAAGGGTGATATATGACTCAAGGTAGGTTTCCATGCCCAGTGGATGATCCCACAGCCATGCTCAAGGAGACAACACTGTTTGGGCTCAATGCTTTAAAAGTAATGGTTTAGGGGTCCTAGGGAAAATTAGAGGGAGGGAGGGAAGGATCAAGATGCATCATATGCGTGTATAAAATTTTCAAAAAGCCAAGTAAAAATGATAGTTTTAAATAGAAGTGAAAGAAATTAAAGATAATAGGAGTAACAATGTTTTCAATGTAACTTGGTAGGTTATAGTAGTGTCTGGCCCAGATGATTTTCCTGTAGGCTTTATTTACCAAATATAGAGAAATATTTACATCTTCAGCTGCTGTCCTAATGGGTTTTAATCTTGTGTATTTCGTTTTTACATTTGTTTATTTAGGTTTGTGCGTGGCACGTGGACGCACCTGCCATGGGGCACATAGAGAGTTCAAGGGACGACTTTCAAGAGAGTCTGCTCCCTCCCTCCACCACATGGCTCCCAGGGATTGAACTCAGGTCATCAAGCTCTGCTGCAAGTGCGTCTACCCACTGAGTCGTTTTGTCATCCCTGGTTTTGTGTTATTTTTATATGTGACTAGGACTACATACATTTAGAGGTTTAGGATGGTGCAATTCTACAATTGGACCTGAGGCACAACTTCTACCATAGTGTTACTTGCACAAAATAGACCAGTTAAGATCCTATCCTGTGCTGGCCACAAACTCCATGGCTGGTGCTGCACTTCTAGAACATGGCCTCCATTTGTCAGTACTGAAGCTCCAACTGCTCATGAGCAACAACTGGATTGCACAAGCTCATCTTCCAGATAGGTACTATTAATTACATTCCTCTCTACCCAATAGCTTGCCAAAATTAACCACTTTGTAAAAAAAAATTAATAATTGTCAATTTGATTATAATATGCACTTTAAAGGCACTTAGGCAAATTGTTGGCTTTAGAAAGAGGATTCTGCTTTCTAGAACAGTAGCCACTTGAACTCCAGGCTGGCCTCTGCCAGAGTAAAGTGATGTAGTATAGATGACTCAGCAGGATCCTGGCACACTTCTGGATCATCCAAGAAAGATTCAATTATGCTCAATGGTGCCTACACAGAACTACACAGAAGGTGCATTTTATACTGCATTTCACATCTGCAGTGTTCGATCACTCACGAGAGGCACAAAGTGACTCTTTTGTGGACTGAGATCTAAATCGTTTTAGTTCGATTTGAATTTCCAAAGTTAACTAAACACCTACTGCTCATCCAGACTATTATTACACCTGGGAAGGCATGCTCTCTTCCTTCAAGGACTCACAAGTTCATGGATTAAAAAGCAAAACAAAACAAAAACAAAAACAAATAAACAACAACAACAAAAACCGATTGGAACTAGTGAGATGGCTCACTGGGTGCTTGCCTCCAAGCCCGATGACCTGAATTCAATCTTGGGGTCCTACTTGGAGGAAGTAGAAGACTCCCACTGGTTGTCCCTCTGACCTCCCCATGCATCATGGCTTGCACAAATAATAGTAATAATAATAATAATAATAATAATAATAATAATAATAATAATAATTGTAAGGGATAACAAATAAGATAAAATAATCAAACAGACAAATAATTAATACCATATAATCCCAACACCTGGCTCATGCAAAATTTGATTGAATGATAATCTTAGGAGAGGAACTCAAGCCCAAGATGCAAGAAGACAGGTCAGCCTCAAGGAGAAGACAGCTCAGCTCCAATGATAAGTTCTCAAGACATTAGCCCACACATGTGAGAAATGGGGGCTAGTTATGGGGGCACATGCCTGTAATCCCAGAACTTAGAAGACAGAGCCAAGAGTTTCATCACAAATTTAAGGCTAGCCTGGTCTACCCAGGGAGATCCAAACCAGCCAGAGCTACAGAGTGAAAGACCCTATCTCAAAAGCAAAGCACAGCTGCATACCAGAACAGCCAGCCTTCTTTCTATTCTCCCACCACACTGGTCACTTCATCTAGAGCGAAGCTGCTCCCCTGTCTTGAAACACAGGGAAGCTATGGGTCTGAGTTCTTTGGAGCCCCACTCTGAGCCCTCAGAGGCTCCAAGATGAAAAGAATTAAGCTACTCACAAACATGTTTCTCTTGTTAGAGTGTCCATTCCCCCACCCCTCAGCATTTCAATCATTCCTTTTCCCATCCAGATCCCAGGAGCCAGAAATGAACCATGTGGTCTTCCCATTGGTGTAAATAACCATTGGCTTTACTGAACCCATCTGCTGGGACTGGTGGTTGAAATCATAGCTCTAGAGTGTTTTCCACCAAGTGCTCCTTGGGCATTGGGGAGGCTGAGCTCCTGCCTTCCTTGAGAACATTTGTTCAATTTCTTCAAAAGAGCTCTCAATACAGAAGTTCTGTGTTCATTTCTCTAGTATCCTCAGGGGTGGGATGTCTAGCCATTTTTTCTGCATCAACAATCACTTTCTCTCATTTATTTTCTTTGTTGCCCCTAAAGCTTTGTTTTTCTGCCTCCCAGGCCTACAGACTGCCTGACCCTGTCACTCTGTCTGGGAACTCTGAGTTGAAGACAACATGGAGCCTCCATGGTACCCAACAACCTAGAGTAATCGGCTGGGTAGTCATGGTACCATGCATGCCTCTGGACCTGTCCTGGGTCTCCAGTCTCATGAGATCACAAGGTCCTAGGTTCATTATGTTGCTGTGATAAACTACCCTTATCCACAGAGTTTGTTTTAGCTTACCATATGTCAATCACTACAGGGAAGTCACAGCAGCAGGACCTTGAGACAGCTAGTCATATCACAACCACAGCTGAGAACAGAGAAATAAATATATACATGTGCATGCATGCTTGCTCACTGATTTGCCTGATTGATTGGTTGATTGATTATGATCAGTTCAATTTCTCCACTCTTATACAATTCATTACTCCTGCATACAGAACAGTGGGCTGAGTCTTCGCACATCAATTAATTTAATTTTAAAAATTCCTCCCACAGACATGCTCACAGGTGAACCCAATATGGACCTCATTGAGAATCTCTTCCTGGGTGATTCTTTTGTGTCACATTGACAATTAAAACTAACTGGAAGGGTGGCTCAGCAGTTAAGGACACATACTATTTTTGCAAAGGATCTGAGTTTGGTTCCCAGTACCCATGTCAGGCAGCTTACAACTACCTGTAACTACAGCTACAGGAAAATTTAATATACTCTTCTGTTCCCTACAGTCAACTAAATGCACATACCTGTATGAGTGTGTGTGTGTGTGTGTGTGTGTGTGTGTGTGTGTGTGTGTAAGAAACAGGGGAAACTTACAAGGCTCAGTAAGCTCCTGAAGCTAAATCCTCCTCATAGTGATACTGGGGGTACTTCTCATGTATCATGTCTTGCCAAAGCAAATGTGTCCAAAGATAGTTATGCATGAGGCCCAACACATCTGTAGATGAAAACATGTCACAGTGTCAAAAAAGAGAATTATCATTGAGTCCATCAGCTTGTATGGGGTTATTTAATTTGATTGGTTGGTTAGTTGGTTGGGCTTGGGGGACAGAACCTTTATGTAGCCCAGGCGAGCCTTAAATTCTTTATCCTCTGCTTCAGTTTCACAAGGGTTGGGACTGGAGGAATGTGGTACCATATTGAGTTTTGGAAAAATTAATTTTTCATCATTAGAAAAACCCAAGGGAAACTGAGATACAAGCAATTAATTTTCCCAAGATCATGCAGCTAGCAGAAGAAGGGATTGAACTCCAACTCGAGAATATATAGCTTTAGAGCTACTTTTTTTGCAGTTTTTTTTTTTTTGTTTGGTTCTTTATTTGTTTGATACTGAGACAGGGTATGCTATATCCTAATCTGACCTCAGACTCACTATGTAGCCAAGACTAGTCTTGATCTTCTGATCCTCCTGCCTCCACCGCTCAAGGGTTGGAATTATAGTCATGGGCCATCACATATAGACTTGGAAATTTTAACTAATTTTATTTAATAGCTTGGAGGAAGCTCCAGATATGCACCTTGTGTGAATACCATGCTGGAATGAACTTTTCAGTGATGCAGCTACCCTTAAGTCACCTATGCTCCTGTAAGTAACCATCCATTCATAGTCATGTAAACAACACCAATAAACTCACTTGCTAAACTCACTAAGCTAAAATTAGGTGGAAATTTTTCTTTGGCCCATCATTATTGGCCTACTAGGGATAGAAAGTCACACAAGCTCTACTCTGTGATCCTTTGTTTTATTCTTCAATTTTTATTTCTTTAATTAGGTATATGGGAGTGTCAAGTGTATGTGTATATGGGGTAGATATGTCTGTGTGCCTCTCTGTGTGTGTGTGTGTCCGTGTGTCCTCAGAGGCCAGAATAGGATAGTAGTTTCCCTGGAGCTGGAGTTACAGGCAATTGTGAACCATTTGACACAGTACAGGGAACCAAACTCAGGGTTTTTGTAAGAGCAGCAAGTGATCTTAACAACTGAGATGTCCTTTCAGCCTCTACTTGGTCCTTTGCTCCAGTTGGCAGCCTCATTCTTGTTCTCCTTTCTCCGTTGTTCTACACTCAATCAGTAGTCACGAGGCTGGCAAGCATAGGGGAGTTTAGTACCTGAGGTCCTATTCTGTTTTGGGATATGCACATAGCCCTCTTGTAATAATGCACTTGGCAGCCTAGTTCCTTCACCAGCACATACTAAATGCAAACACCCCTACAACCAGACAGTGCACCTACCAGCCTAAGAAATCCCTCGACTCCCCACCTGCTACATGTATGTACTCATCTCTAAACAACTGATGAATGGAGAGAAAGTGTGGTACATATACACAATGGAATAGTATTCAGTCTGTAAAGGAAAATCAGATCATGAAATTTGCAGGAAAATCGATGGATCTGGAAAGTAAAATATTATGTGAAGTGACCCAAATAAAGACAGAAGCTTCATGTTCCCCCTCATATGCAAGTCCTAGTCTGTAACACACACACACACACACACACACACACACACACACACACACACGTATATTTGGAAACATGTCGGGGTAACATCTAAACATCTAGAAAAGAGCCTGAGAAAGGCAATACTAGGTGATGTGGAAGGATGGAGAACGGTCTAAAGGGCACAGGGGTCGTGGAAGAGGAAAGAATCTGGAGGGCCACAAAGGAGAAGGAGAGGAAGCAGGACATGGGGGAGATGTAGAAAGGAGAACCACAAAAAAACGTATTTTAAAAGTGTCATTATGGCATCTAACACATCATATGCTAAATTTTAAATTTTATACAAAAGAATTTCTATCCTCATACTCCTCCAAGCTACCAGAAGGGTCTGTTTACCCTTGTAAATCTTTATGCTAGCTCTCCCTATAGATAAGCCTTACCCCCCACCCCCAGATTTTAGCCTTCAAATTCATCTTGTTTCTTGTCTGACTCTGAAGCCCCACAACCACCACATCTCTTAGTAACTGCTTTCTTTCTGAGGACCAGCACTCAGTCTCTTGGTGTTGACTATGACTCATTTCTTCATCTTCAGTAGGTGCTTCCTGTTGTCATGTTCCTAGTACCTAGATATGAGCCTCTTTCTCCATCTTCTAGGACCAGACCCTGACCTTCTTTACTTTTTGACAGGACTTGGTTATTGGTTCCATTGACCTCACACATCAGACCAATGGCCCTAGAGCTCCCCAAAAGAGAGCCACTGTGTCTCTAGACACTAGGTCTCTAGACATGCATTTGAGTTGAGGTTGTCTCTGATGTCTCAGGTCATATAAAAGGCATAAATCCTGGACTCTGTGTTGAACACAGCTTAGAAGAGTACTGTGGTAGTTTGAATGAGAAGTCTTCCCAATAAGCTTATGCATTTGACTGCTTGGTCCCTATGTTACCTGTGGCACTGCTTGAAGAGGTGTGGAACCTTTAGGAGGTGGGGTCTTACTGGAGGAAGTATGTTGTTTGAGGAAGACACTAAGCCTTACTCAACTTCCCATTTTCTCTCTGTGTGCTCCCTGTGTACAGGAAAAATGTGATTTACCTGCTTCCTGCTCCTCCTGCCATGCCTTTCCCACCATTTGGACTCTCTCCCTCTGGAACCATAAGCGGAAATAAACCATTCCCTCCTTTAATTGCTTTTAGTTCTGATATTTTATCACAGCAATGAAAAAGTAACAAATACAAGCATCCAGTCTGGCTTTTCTCCTCCTCCTTATAAACAATTGATCCTGAGACTGGTTTCATTGCCCACCTTTCTCAAAGTTTTACTCATGTTCCTGTATCCAGAACCACAGAATCGGCCAGAGTCTTAAACTGGTCTCTGCCTCATTCTCTTCTATGTCAGTCAACATCTAGCATCATACTGTTCCAGTGTCCAGGAAGTTAGTGGGCAATGAGTATGTAGAGAGTGGAGATATGAGCCTGCTTCTACTCTTCCAACTCCAAGCCAGAAGTTAGAGGTCAAGCGCATTTGGAGCTGAAGGTCTAATAGGAAACATATGTTTTCAGTTCTATCGTAGCAAGAGAGAGGGACTAGGGGCAAAACAGGAGCTTCAGTTGGTAGTGGAGACTGGACTTCAAACCCAGGCCTGATTAAGCTCCTGCCCTTCCTGATGGGGACTTTATATAAATGCAGGAGGATGGGTTGTGGGACAGAGAATAAGGGACCTAGGGATTAACCAAGAAGTTCACAGAAAGTCCAAGTGCTAGATGGTACAGATGAGAATGGGATGACAGCAATGAAACTGGGAAATGAACTGAGTAAATGAACTGAGGGACAAGTTCAGATCTGGGAGAAATCAAGACTCCATCCTACGTCTCCATCTGCAGTGACTAAGATGATATGAAGATCCCTTTCTTAAGAGAACAGGCTGGGAAAAGCAGGACCCTGGAACTCCATACCCTTGCTCTTCAGTAACCTCTGAGGCCCCGTCAACTCTGCAACCACATGTTAGGGAAAACCTAGCACACAAATACCAAGGTTAGTCTGTGCTAGCTGGTCCGTGCCAAGAACCACAAAGTTCCATTTTATTTAAAACACAAACCTTGGCAGAATTTCCTACCTGGACAGAGACAAGCCCATTACTTCATCTCATGAGCTTCAGTATAAGCCTCTGTTTTTGTGTTCCTATTAGCAAGACCTCCTGACTGACAATGCAGCCAGCCTACTGGCTCTATTCCTCCCAGAGGGCCACAGATCAGCCAGCAGAGACCAGAGGCCAAGTAGGCATAAATAGGTATTTTCGTTTGAGATCAAGACTCCAAGACAATCCTGTTTATGCAAAGAGCTCTTATTGTTTTACATTTTTTAATTAAAGGCAGCCTTTTTATTCTACCCAGTCCTTCAAAAAAAATCTATTGGGGGAACTGTAATTTTACTTCCAATCTCCCCCATTTAATACTCCCCTAGTGCCCATAAAAAGCTCTGGAGTTTCAGTTCATGATTTGAATCTTTACAGATAATTAGCTGGCAGAATGACTCCAAGAGGGAAGCAGGTATATATATTTTCACAATGTGGTGGAGAGTGGGTGGGAAAACCATGGGAGAAGCATCCCCAGGCTGTCTTGGCTCATCTCTGTTCCAAAAACGTAAACATGCAATTCATTGAAAGACACATTCATTTTGGTTCTTTAATTGATGCCATAAAAAGTACATTTTCCTCCTCTCTGATGTATCTTATTAAAAAGCTGCTTGGTTCTTCCCACCTTCAGCTGCCACCTCCGCCAGCCTTAGTTATTTTACTTAGCCTGTTCCCTGCCACCTTGGCCAGATTTGAAAGCTAGCCTCAGTTTCCCTTCTAAGCGTGAAAGGTTCTCCCCTCTCCTGCCTTCATTTCCTCCTCCCTCAGTGCCTCAGAGTTCACTCCCTTACTTCTTCTCCCCTCCCTCCCCCCACAATTTCTTTTCCTTTCAACATCAATTATACTCACTGTAAACTAGCTGCCTCCTATCTGGGTCATAAGCTGTGTGATAAGACACACACTCAACAAATGCCTTGTAACAACCTTGGGAAAATTAACTTACACACTCATGCAGACATCTGTGCACTCACCCAGACCCTCCCCCCACACACCATTTGACATCTAAAGCACTAAAAGCTCCTAGAAGTTACAAGATTTATTCAAATCCTATTCTCACAACTTCCAATTCCCCTCTGTGCATATGCACAGACACAAAAGTGTATGTGTGTGTTAAATAATTTAATGAATGGATAGGTTGTTTTATAAAAGAAGTCTCTCATAAAATGGGTAGGAGAATGGACTCAAGGATTGCTATACACATAATCTGTCCCTCCAAAATTTATGTGTTAAAATTTAATTTCCAGCATGATGGCTGTTGGCTGTGGGACCTTTGAGAGGTGATTTGGTCACAAGAACAGAGCTATAGGAAAAACAACCCTTTAAGAGTAACACCAGAGAACTCCTTCATTCCTTCCAGCAATTGAGAATGTAGTGAAAAGACTCAATTCCCAGTCTTGTAGCTCTTTGATCTTGGGAATCCAACTTTCAAGACTGTGGGAAGAAATTTCTGTTGTTTACTAATTACCCAGTCAATAGCATTGTGAGCTGGCCCAGGTGAATTCGAAGCTGAGTTACTCTGTGTAGACTAGCTGGGTTTCTCTGGGCTCATAGCCCTCAGCAGAAAGTTCCTAAATGCTCCAGACCTACTAACCACTCTACTTCCAGAACTGAGTTCCAGGAAGCTCGTGGGGAATCTTTAAACCAATTTATTTCTAAAATGAAAGATGCTTGCTTTCTCCCAACCCAATCCGTGTTGCTGACGCAGAAGAGAAATTAGGTTGGAGAAGTCCTTCCACCAGCATTGAACATCTTGCATTAACCAGGACTGGTGGCATGTACTTTTAATCGCAGCATTTAAGAAGCAGAGGTAAACAATCTCTGGAAGTTTGAGGTCAGCATAGTGAGTTCCTGGACAGCCAGGACTGCAAAATGAGGCTTTTTCTCAAAAACAAAATCGTGTATTAGTCTTTCATTAAAGTGCTAAAAAAGAGTTTAGTGATTAAGAGTTCTTGCTTCTCTTGCATAGGACCCTAAGGTTCCAGTATCCGTGTCAAGTGACTCACAATTGCCTGGAACCCCAGCTCCATGGGATCAGATACCTCTTCTAGACTTCCCAGTATCCACACGCATATGCACATATTCATATAGAGCATACACAGGCACATAAAACATAAAATAAATCTGTAATTTCTCCTTGATTGAGACTTTCCTCCCACCTCTCTGAACTGATTTCTCTTTTCATTTAATACACCCCTACTTTAGACTTCAACATTGTTACAGAATCCTCTGACTTAGAATTGCTTTGACTCTTCTACAACGTCCCATTCTTAATCAATCTTCTCAAAGACAAAATCTTCACAGCACACTGAAAACAGAAGGCTTCTTTTCAAACATTATCAAGAACAGTGAGACATTTGAAAACCAGGTGTAAGACCCTGTATTACTATTTAGGTTATACTCAACCAGTGTCTACTGTGTAGACAGATCCTACATCCTACCACCATGAAGGGATGTTCTATCTTCAGAAGATATTTTATCTACTGGATTAAGGAATAGTTCTGGGATTCACTTTCTCTCAGCAAGTTCATCAGCTTCATAGTCAACAGTCCATGCCTTCCATTCCCATGAAATCTATATTAGTCATTTTTCTCATTGCTGTGACAAAACGCTTCACAAAATCTACTTAATGAAGAAAAGGTTTATTTCAGCCTGCAATCCATCCTGGTGAAGAAGGCATGAAAGCAAGAGCTTCAGGTGGCTGGTCACATTGCATTCACAGTCAGAAAGGAGAGAGTGATGAATAGCAATGCTTAGCTCTCTTTCTTTTCATTTAAACCAGAATCCACAGCCCATAGAATAATGCTACCCATGTTTAAGTAAGGTTTTTCTTCCTTAGGTAACCTCATCTCTCACAGACATGCCCAGAGATTTGTCTCCAAGGATTTTAGATCTTCTCAAGTTGTCAATCAATAAAAAAATAAAAATAAATTTAAAAACTCCTCATATGGCTGATTTTAAACAGTATCCAAAATGGCCTCTGTCATCTGATGAAAAGCTCCAAGCAAATTGGAAGCAAGGTCTCTCCAGAAATGACTACATTACCCACTCTTTCCCACAATGGTCGCCAACTTTCTGTGTAAGATTTATATGCATTCTTTTCTCAGAGCATGGAGCATCTTGAAACAGACTTGACATCAGCTCTTGGGAACAAGACCATTTCATCCTCTTGGAGAAGAGATAACAATGAAATCTTCAGAATAACACCCATTCCTAAAATTGGGTCAGCTCCTTATTGGCAGGCATTGTCTCAGGCCTCAAGGGCAAAAATAAGTCAAATATAAAACAAATATTAACTTTTTGGAGTTTCAAACCAACTGGTGGAATTAGAAAAACTAATAGAAAAAAAAATGGCATCTTACAACCCCCTAGCCAAAGTAATTTCAAGACGGTATCAATCACAGGAAAAACACCATTGTTACCCTAGGACAGTCTTCATCTCTCCAGCAGGCTGGAATTCCAATTCTACTGAGGAAAAGTTGTTAGGGAAAATCACAGTAGGTTCTGGAATTGGGGTTGCATGTTATAACCACCTAGGGAATTGTAAAAATTGAAACAAAACCAAAATTCAGCCCTAGGCTAGCCAACGAAGTTGGTTTTTGTTTTTTTTCCAAATGTCTTTAAAAGTTTCTATGTAGGATATTTCTAAGATGTAAAATATGTATAAAGAGAAGCATCATAAATCCCCTAAGGCCCAAATATACCTCATTGGATTTCAGATTTCAGTAATTAACAACACAAGACCAATTTCATTTCACTCTCTTCCTCTACTCATCTCCCTTTCTCCCTCTCACAAGTAATAATTGTTTGAAGCAAACACAAGATATCATATTTGCCTAATTCAGAATTTGTCTCTGAAGGATAATCCTTGCATATGTGTGTGTGTGTGTGTGTACCCATACATATATTTCTTTTTTTTGGGGGGGGGGGGGTTCAAGACAGAGTTTCTCTGTATAGCTTTGGCTGTCCTGGAACTCACTCTGTAGACCAGGCTGGCCTCGAACTCAGAAATCTGCCTGCCTCTGCCTCCCAAGTGCTGGGATTAAAGGCGTGCGCCACCACTGCCCGGCTATATATATTTCATTCATTTACTTATTCTATCCTATCATAGCAATGATGTGATATACTAGATCTCTGTCTAAATTGATCCAGATTTTTGCCCTTGTAAACAAGCCTGTGATGAATGGCCTTCTATTTATTACTTTTCTTATTTCCAGGTGTGATGATTAATTTTGATTTTCAACATGACAGGATCTAGACCAGTGTTTCTCAACCTTCCTAATGCTGTGACCCTTTGATACAGTTTCTTGTGTCATCATGACCCCCAATCATAAAATTATATTTGTTCCTACTTCATAACTATAATTTTACTACTGTTACAAATCCTAATGGAAATATCTGTGTTTTTCCATGGTCTTAAGTGAGAGGATTATTAACCTCCAAAGGAGTTGTAACTGAATCACTGGTTGAGAATCACTAATGTAGACTTACCTAAGAGAAAAATATCTGGGTGTGTCTGTGAAGAGGTTCTAGATTTGGTTAATGGAGGTGGAGAACCCTATCCTAAACATGGGCACCACATTTGGGGACTAAATAAAAAGGAGAAAACAATCCAAGCACCAACATTTTTCTCTCTTTGCTTTCTAATTAAAAATGCAAAGCAACCAACTGCTTCATGTTCCTGCTGTCATGCCTTTTCCACCAAGACAGACAACAGCCTCAAACCATGAGCCACAATAACCTTCCTCCCTTAAGTCACCTTTGTCAGGTGTCTTGTCCAAGCAACAAGAGCAGTAACTATAACATCAGGCAATGGTGGTGAGTCTCAGCTGTTAACGTCATTAGATTAAGAGACACTTAGGAGATCAGTGAAGCACACCTATAAGTGTCTATGGTGGTGTTCCCAGAAACATTCAAAGTTTCAGGTCCCTGGTCTAATCAACGAGTTAATCTCTTTATGCATTTGTAATATGTCAGCATCATTGAAAGATGACAGAAAATAGGAGGCAGAGCCTAATTGGAGGAAGAAGAATATTAGGAGCATGATTTTGGGGGCTGTATCTGTCCCTTGTACCTTTCAGTTTTATTTTCTCTGTTCCATAGCCACCAAGAAGTGACAGATAGCTTCTTTACTATACACTGTTGCCAGCAGAAGGAGCAGCTCAGGTGCCTGGTGCCAAGCAACCATGAATTTAATTCTCTGAAACCATGAACCAGGGTAAATAATCCCCCATCCCCACCTTTTACATTGTACCTTCCAAGTGTTCATTCATAGCATGGAGAAAGAGTAAGACTAACACAGAGATTTTGTAATAGATCTTCATGATGTTGGTGATGGTGGGGCATACATGCATGTGTTTGTGCATGCATATCTCTCTCTCTCTCTCGCTCACTCGCTCACTCTGTGTGTGTGTGTGTGTGAGAGAGAGAGAGAGAGAGAGAGAGAGACAGAGAGAGACAGAGAGAGTGAGAGACTGTGTAGCTGTGGGCTGTCTGTATGTGAGCATATTGGTGGGAGCCAGAGAATAACCTCAGCTATGGTTTCTCAGGAGCTGTCCACCTCATTTGATGAGACAAGGTCTCTCACTGGCCTGGAACCCACCAAATAGGCTTGACTAGCTAAATGGCAACCCCCATGGGTCCATGCATCTCAGTCCCCCCCTCAATGGGATTACAAGGTATACAGTTACATCTAGTTGGTTCTGTTTGCTGGTCTTTATATAGATTCTAGGGTTAGAACACAGATCTTCACACTTGTGTGACTAGCACTTCCCTGGCTGAATCATGTCCCCAGCATGAGACAGAGAACTATTGATTAAGAAATCCAGTTGGTAAAAGACTACATTTGAACCTATCCTTAGTCTTTTTTCTCATAAAATCTAAATATTAAAAGTTTCTATCTTGAGGGCTGGAGAGATGGCTCAGCAATTAAGAGTGGCGGCTCTTAAAGAGGACCCAAGTTCAGTTCCTAACACTTGTGTCAGGAGGTTCACAAGTGCTTCTAACTTCAGTTCCAGGAGATCCAATGCCCTTATCTGAGCTCTGAGGGAATCTGCACTCACATGCACATATCCACATGCACATACATATGTAGTTATTTAAATAAGTAAATATTTAAAAAAATAGTTCCTATCTCATAGACTTCTCAGGAGGGTTAAATGAGCTAATACATGTAACTATTACCTCAGGTACGAGCACATGTTAGGAGGTATGACTAGTGCTGTTGCGGTGTCTCTCTAAACTTCTTATTTAGTTTCCTGTTTCATTTTCTCAGCTGTCCTAACTGCCTCAGGATGTTGGCCCAACAAAAACACATCATTATAGTGAAATTGCTTAAAATAGCTATAAGCTTTGAAAATCAGAGAGAAAAAAAATGATTTTTTTTTTTTTTTTAGGAAGCAGAGCCAAAACCTATTAAAATATACTTTGCCTTCTAGTTTCATGTGTGTTTGTGTAGTGTGCATGTGTGTGTACATGTTTGCATGTATGGAGGCACATGTGTGGACGTGTTTGCGTACATATATGCGTATGCACGTGGAGGCTTCTGGTTTGTGTTGAGAAATATCTTTCATGGCTCTTCCACCTTATTCATTGAGCCAGGGTCTCTCAATCAAACCCAGAGCTCACTTATATGATTAATCTCCCTAGCTAGCTTGCTCTAGGGATCCAGTGTCCACCTTCTGTGGCTGGAATCACAGTGGATCACTATGCCCACCTAGCACTTACATGGGCTCTTTGGATCCTCACACTGGCTCTCAGCAAGTGCTTTAACCACTGAGGAATCTCCTCAGCTCTCAAATACATATTATGACAAATTTTAAGCATGAAAGTTAAGAGAACAAGAAGGACTCCAGACAAAAGTAAGATGTGCTCTCCCATGTGAGCTCCAGGTTTGATTGAGAGACCCTGGTTCAATGACTAGAGTGGAAGAGAAAAAGAGAGCATGGATACAGGATTCATTAAGGTATAATTGGCAAGGATTTTATTATATTTATTACATAGTAGTGTCATATGCCCACTCACTTACAACATGTGTATGCATGTGAAAGTCATAGGGCAACTTGTAAGACACGATTCTGTTTTCATCATCTGTGTCTTAAAGATCGGACTCAAGTTGTCAGGCTTGTCAGCAAGGGCCTCAGTCTATGAACCATCTCAACCCAAGGGGTTTATTTTTATCACTATAAAAACAGAATGTCCCTTCAGAGTAACTGGCTATCTTTAAGATGGTGAGATACATTTCTTTACTATCTGTATAGTCTTCTCAGAGGTGGCCAAATTGGTTAGACAACCTGTCAATTTGCTTGAGCCACTAATTTAATTGATTTTTGTTTTATTTTTTACTAAATTGACAGACTGAGTACATTGATGAAATTGACTGGCTGTTTTGATATCATTTAGACCCAGCTGAGTGGAGCTAACCATGAAGGAGAAATAATTGTTATTGACATGGTAGTGATGACAAAAGACACTCATAGCTTAGACTGCCAGAGGAATGTTGAACTGGGATCACACCTCACCAAGCTGACAGTCAGGTAATTGACCCTTTCCCATCTACTACACTGTGTTATTGGGGTAGTTGATAGAGGGAAGATTTTAAAAGCAACTTAGAAAAGATTCAATCATAGCTATACAAATTATTTTTACATTTCACTTTTATTCAGCTGTAGGGGATACGCACACACATGCCACAGTGTGTGGGGGTTAGAGGGACAACTTATGGAGATGGCCCTTTTCTTCCACCATGTGGGTGCTGGGGATTAAAACTCAGATCATGGGGCTCATCAGCAAGCTCCTTTACTCTTTGAGCCATCTTTCTAGCCCTAAATACAAAGTGTTGGCCTCACTCCATGAGCTCAATTCTGAGTGTATGGGGGCTCCCAACAAAGCTGAGGAGATGCTATATACTCCCTGTAGCACCTGAATATATGTGGCTTTAACTTTGTGTGACAAAATAGGTTCTTCAGTGTGACTAGTAGGGATAGAGAGATGGCTCAGCAGTTAGAAGTGCATAGGGCTCTTGCAGAGGATCTGAGTTTGATTCCCAGGACTCACATCAGGTGATTCATAACAGCCAGTACCTTCAGCTCCAAGAGATTTGCATGTGTCTTATATACACATAGTATATACACATATGCACTAATCTTTAAAAACAAACAATAAGGGAATTTGTAATTTTAATATAGGAAATTTACATTGGAATATCTGGGTGGATCCAATTTAATCCCAAATATCCTGAATAGAAAGTGATGAAAGAATTTACTTAGCTACTAAAGAGGAGAAGGAAGCAAGATGTGGAAGGTGATATAGAGAAAGGGTCACAAGTCAACCTATACAAGCAAACTCCAAACACTAGGGAAAACAAGAAAATGGATCATCATTCCTTTAAGTGAATATATTTAAGGCAGAAAATCTACGGTGCTATTCAGAGCAAATGTTAGGAAAAGGATAACTTCCTACCAGGGCCTCTCAGGTATCATTCATGGTAGGAACACATCAGACAACAAGAAGAGGCCAAATGGCCCGAATGGGAAGAGCTTGGAACTGCTGAGTCTGCTTTTAGCAGAAAAGTTCTGTTTTAAATCTGGGTTCCATTTAAGATTTCACGGGGAAGAGTGTTCTTTTAAAATAGGAAACAGAGAAGTGAGGACAGAGGTAGTTGATATTTGTATATCTAATCCATTGACAACACTAAGAACATTGCACATACTGGTACCTGGGACAGAGGAAACATAACAAAATATAATATTGATAATTATGATAATGGTGATTGTCATTCTACACAGAATCCTTCGCACCATCATTGAAGAACTATATACAACTATACCTGTTGTAGATGAGTGTCTTGCCCAGTGTCAGCATCTGCAAGGACAGCGTTGGCTCAAGGCCTTTGTAATCCTAGTCTCTATTACAACCCAAATGGTAGATATCATCTGACAATCTTAATGAATAAACGTGTTGCATAAAAGCTATTCTTGGAGCTGGGAAAATGACTCAGTGAGTTAAGCATTTGCAGCTCAGGCATGAAGACCAGATTTCAAAACCCCAGCACCAACATAAATTCTGAGCATGAAGGAATCGTTCAGTCCTGGTGCCCAAGAGGCAGAGACAAAAGATCCGTTCAGGCAAGCTGGATGATTAGAGTAGCCAAATCAGTGTGCTCCAGGTTCAGTGAGAGACCTTGACTCAGTAAATTAAGTTGAGTGATCAAGGAAGATAAGTAATGTTAGTCTTGGAGATACGTACACAAAAATTTTTAAATAAAGACTAATCTTTCTAACATTTTATTAATTATGTGTGTCCATGCATGTGGAAGTCAGAAGACAATTTGTGAGAGTTGGGTCTTTCCTTCCACCATGTGGGTCCTGGGGATTGAACTCAGATCCTTGGGCTTGGCAACAGACATCCTAATCCACTGAGCCATTTCTCAGTTCCCTCAAAAGCTATTCTTCTGGTGTGCCTTTTAGTGCAATGACATTTTTAGGTTTTAATGAGTCCATTCTTGACCATTCCAGGAACTCTGTATGACTTCATTATCTTGTTGGGCCCCAATGTCAACAGATGACCTTACACCAGACATGATAGATGCTTCTGGTCCTTTCTGTACACAATAGATAGGGGATGGATGCTGTTCTGACTGCAGAGCAGATTGTTGTAGAATAGAAGGGTAGGGCAGGCAATGGAGCAGAGACCCTGAGTCAATGACAGGAGCAGCTGTCAACTCATTAAGGATGCCCCATTAAAATCTGGGCCACATCAGGTCCAGCCATCTGTCATCTGAGAACCACAGCTGCATGCTGAGTCTTCAGCTCAAACAGAAGCAGCAGCAAAGTTGGCATATTCTCCCAGCACTGAGAACCATTTGTCTTGCAGCTCAGTTGCTCACTTTGATGTCCCAGTGATGAAGTCTCCTATTGGCCAAGCATCACATAGCATCAAAGAGAAAAGGATAGGACTTAATTTTTAAAATTCATTGTGTGTGTGTGTTTGTGTGTTTGTTTGCACATGTGTGTACAGGTGCAGGTGCACATATATTTCTGTGTGTAGATCTGCATATGCATGTGTATGTAGATCTAGAAATCAACCTCAGGGTTATTCTTCAGGAGCCATCCATCTTAATTTTTGAGACAGGTCTTCCCACTGGTCTAAAGCTCAACAATTAGCCTGGGCTGGCTGGCCAGTGAGTCCTAGTGATCTGCCTGTTTCCACTTCCCAGTATTGGGATTACAAGCATATGCCACCACACCTGGCATTTTATGTGGTGCTGGGGATTGAAGTTGGATCCTTGTGTTTGTGTGGCAAGCACTTTCCTGACTGAGTCATCTCCACAACACCAGGAGTAGGAGTTTCACTCTGGCCAATCTGTACTACGCTGTAAGAGAATAAGAGAGAAATCATGGGTCTCTGGTGAAGTATTTCCCTGTGTTTTCCATTCTTTAAAGTTCTTGCTGTCTTTACTTGATCACAGGTATGCCCTCATCCCTCAATAAAGCTCCCCACCTGGGCATTCAGGATAGTTGACTATTTCGTCCTTTCTAACTACACCAAAGACACATTCTGTCCTGCCAACCAAGCCCCTCAAATACCATTCTTGAAGGGAAGGAGTAGACATTCACATCTCCCCAAAAGAAAGAATTTTATCAATACACAAAGATCAACAAAACATCAATTAACACAAGAGATGAAGATAAAATTGCAAAATAGTTACAAAGATACAAAAAGTTAAGGGACAGCTTCAAAAAAGTATGGACAAGGCTCCTAGAGATCAGAGACTCAAGCTTTCTTGTGAATGTAGCATCTACCGAAGTGAAAATTCCTGGTTTCTTTGGAGACTCAGATGTGTCGTATGATGTTTTTCTTCTGGAAACTGTCTTATGAGAGGATTTTTGCTGAGAACAGACATGCGATGTTTTTCTGGAAGCTGCCTGGAGAAAAGGCATGTGATATTTGGAAAGGGTAAAAGTATAGCCTAAAAGTGGGCGCTGCTGTAGCATTGCTTTGCCACTCTTCCCTGGTCTTCATTGGTCTTTGCTGACAATGCTGTAAAATTGGTTTACATTGCCTTCTTCACTGATCAGTTTGTGTGACTTAGTAGAGTGAAACACACCAAAGAACTTCTTGTGATACTCCAGCCGCTTCTTGCCTCCTCAGAGGATTCGAGCTGATTTGCAGAGCCTTGCTGTTTCTTCTCGATGGAACTGCCATTGTTGATTTGGGAGTGGTGTTGGTGAGTGGATTGAGCTGTTGCTGCTGATTTGTGTGAAATGATCTGCTGATGTCCTGATAACAAAGATTGGAATTGTCTCAAAGAACTATTTTTGCCCAATTAACCTTTCCTTTCCACTACTTCTTGTGGCTGGTGGGCTAGAAGGGAGGTTAAAGAGTTTAAGAACCCTTATTAAAGTGGGTTTTTAAAAATCTAAGCCTACAATCTACATGAAAAATTTACCTAGAACCAAGATCTTAACCATCATACTCAGCAGGTGCATTCTAATCAAAGCAAGTCTCATTCCTTGTTATTTCAATTAGGTAGTTATTTATCTCCTGTCCTCAGCTTTTCCCTCTCCAATCTAAGACCTACAGTTTAGTTTCAACAAAGGAAGGAAGGAAGGAAGGAAGGGAGGAAGGGTTTGTCCTAGCTCATGGTTTGATGGTATAGTACATCATAGTGAGGAAGTCACAGTGAGGCTGCTGATCATATAGTACCTGTAGTCAGGAAGTAGAGAAAATCATAAATGCTGGTGTTCAGCTTACCTCACCCCAGTACCCCAGACCCTTAGGTGGTGCTTTTCACATTTAGGATAGTGTATCTTCAGTTAACCCAATATATAAACTCCTTCACAGACAGGCACAAAGGTCTGTCTCCTATGTGATTCTAGATTTTGCCAAGTTGACAATCAATAATAACCATCACAACTTCACATCATGTCAACTTGATACCCAAACACATTACTTTAAACCAAAACATTCCACCCCTGGCACCCAAAGTCTCATTTACATATCATAACACAAAATACACTCAGTGTATCTCTAAAAGTCCCCATAGTCTTTAGCTGTCCCAACATTATTCAAAAGCCCCTAAATCTCTTCTGAGACTTAAAACAATCTCTGAACCACAATCCCCTTTTTTAAAAAAGCTATGTGCTTCCAATATACAATGGTACAGAGTACCCCTTCACATATCAAACATAAGGGACAGAAGAAAAGAAAGGAAGAAACAGACAAAACCAAGCCAGAAAACCTGCAGGAAAACTCAAATCCTGCAGCAATATGTCCAGCATCTCAGACTTCTGATGGAATCATTTCAGCTCCAACAGGCTTTGGCTCTGCCACCTCCAGCATAGAGCATCCATAGATCCCACTACAATATGTATTTGTGTCAGTTTGAATCCCTCTTGTTCACAGTTCTCTCATGGTTCCCCACTTCTCTCCAAGTAAAATCCTCAGTTACTATTGTTCACCATGGTGGTTACTTTTGTGTGTGGGAACAGAACCAAGGTCATAGAAAGCACAGACATTTGCTTAAATATTATTCGGGTGATTTGCCTGTAAAGGTGTTTCTGGATCCAGTTGACCTTCAAATCAGTAGGCTAAGTAAAGAGAATGTTCTTTGAGACATCCCTCAAATATTCATGTGTTAGAGACTTGGTCTCCAGTGCAGTCAGTGTTCAGAGACACTGGAGACACTGGAGACTGGAGACGGTAGGCAACACAGGAGCTAGTTTATCCTGGAATCCTAGTTTATTTTTGATTTACACAGACACACAGACACACACAATGTACAAATGCCCCTCTCTCAACAATGGGCCTAGCTATCTTAGAACCACATCTGCATTGAGCAACATTACTCCCATGTCAAAAGAATAATGTAAGTTTCCCTGATCCAACAACAATCAAGTTCAGATACTTTCTATTCAAGTGTATTCACCTAGGTAATAAGCAGAACTGGCCTGAACTGGTTTGAAATTCGCACATAAAAAAACGAACTGAGAATCCCCTATTTACCATCTTATGCCTATGCATAATTGGGTCAGATGCATTGTGGGTAGTGATATGTGTGCAGTGGGAAGAATGAATACATGACTTAATCAATTAAAATAATCACTCAAACTATGCCCCTTAGTAACAAACTCCTCCTTCTCTTGAAACATAAAACTCCCAAACAGGGAGTCTTTAATACTCCCAGTCATGTGGCATCAGCAAACAGGAGAGTATAGCCCTCTAAAATCTGTACTGTTAAGTGCTCTGAATAAAGTTATGTCTCTTCTTTTGCAAATCTGTGTGAGTGCATATTTCTAGTTCTTTGGATAAGAGGCAGTGTATTTGTCAAGGTTCTCTACAGTCACAGAACTTATGGAATGTCTCTATATATTAAGGGAATTTATTGTAATGACTTACAGTCTGTAGTCCAACTAACCCAACAATGGGCAGCTGTGAAAGGGAAGTCCAAGAATCTAGTAGTTGCTCAGTCCCACAAGGCTAGTTGTTTCAGATGGTCTTCTGTATAAGCTGGAATCCTAAAGAATTAGGGTCCAAAAGATGTACTGGCAAGTAAGTGCAAGCAGGCAAAGAAGAGTGAATGAGTCTTCCTTCTTCCAATGTCCTTATGTAGGTCTCCAGCAGAAGGTGTGGCCCAGATTAAAGGTGTGTACCACCACATCTGAATTTGGAACTTGCTCTCTCCCAGGCTGGCTGAACTCAGAGATCTGCTTGCCTCTGTCTCCTGGGATTAAAGGTGTGTACTTCCTTGCCTGGGCCTAAGCTTTGCCTGGCCACTATGCCTCAAGATCTAGAGCAAAAGCTTGTGTTATCCCATGTCAAGATCTCTGGGTCAGAAGCCTGTATCTTCCAGTTTCAAGATCTGAATCACAGGTGTATTCTCCATTTCTGGATTGTAGTTCATTCCAGATGGAGTCAAGGTGACAACCGGGAATAGCCATCACAGGTGGAGAACCTGGAACCGCTCAATCCCAATCCAACCAACAGTCAAGGCTTTGGGAAGCAATTGGCTTGTAAACGTTCTCACTTTGCCAATGGACTCCACAAATAGATCCAGAATTAAATGAACTCCTAGGGGCGGGGTTAAGGAACATAGTATCTGGTTGAAAGGAACAGATTATTGGAGCATGCCATTGCCCACAGACCCTTCTTCTTTGTCTGCCTCTCTTTATTTCCTAACTGCCATAAGATGAAGAACTTTAGTCCCACACACATGCCTACTGCCATGATGCTTTGTCTCACCTCAGGCCAAAACCTTCCACTGAGTCCCATAAAACCATGAACCAAAATAAATCTTTCTTCCCTTAAAATGTTCTGTCGGGTATTTGTCACAGGGACAAAGAGTTGGCTAACCAATATGGTGGGTCTCATTCAACTAAATGGGACTGAGAGATCTTGGTAATAAAGGAGTTCTCCTGCAGGTTGCATAAGCTGGGATGTTAATCTTTCCTTTTCATTTACCCTGAACTGAAAACATTAGTTCTCTGGGAGTTATTGAGCCTGTCACTTTAAAAATGACACCACACACATCAGCTCTCCTAAGTCTCCTGCTTACCAATACAGATCTGAGGACGTCTCAGCTTTCATAACCACAAGAGCCAGTTCTATGTTCTAAGCTGTGTGTGTGTGTGTGTGTGTGTGTGTGTGTGTGTGTGTGTGTACATGCGTGCATTTCCTCCTCACTGCTGGGATACCAGGTCCCAACCCATGTTTCTCTGGGGGAGAAACAGTGAGATCTGGGATGGGTGTTGTACTTCTCAAACTCCTGTGTACCCAGATGCCACTGGAGACCTCAAGGAGTTGGGAATGGGGGTCTTCGGGCCTGCAGCCAGGAATAGGAGTGGAATCTGGCTTGGTTCCCAGTGAGTGCCAGAAGTATGGAGGGGCTGGAAGAGGAGCCTTCTAAAGGGGACTTAGGCACAGCTTTGCATGACAAAGGCCTTCTTGTAGCTATCTTTGATGAAGGAGATGGTCCTTGCTTGCCCAAACTGTTTTATTCATGGCTGATGAGGATGCATATGTCTTACTCAGGGTGAACCAGTGATTAAATACTTTTTTCAGGAAGGGAAACTCATTGGCTAAACACTCAGGGCCTATCTAGATACCTCATTAGCATAGAGAACTCTAGCTTTTTCTGGTATGTGACTGATTGTCATGGTCCTCATAGTGGGGTGTCATGGTCACGTGTTCCAGGACAATTGGTCTTGCCGGGAGCTGATTCTAACACCTACCATTCTCATTTATGACATTTACCCGGGGTTTTGAATCTGCTTCTACTTCACCAGTTCTTCTGTCTGGTGGCACAAATCCACTTGCCCCGCAAGGACCCACATGGTGGAAAGAGAGAAATGGGTCCTGAAGATTGTCCTCTGACCTCCAAACACATGCCATGACATGTATGTGCACACATACACATATACACAATACATGAACAAAATTTAAATTTACAGCTTTTTCAAACATCCATAATGTAATTTAGCTCTCCTTCCTCCCTCTCCCTCTGTTACTTTCTTCCTCCCAACCGAAGTCTTCCCATCTCGCCCTTCACAGCACCTGTTCCCTACTATACCCCTCTTAATATACATACATCATACATACATACATAGATACATGTGTGCCTTTCTCCATGTGTAGTTTAAATAGCGTTACACTACATGGGAATCATAGGTCAGGGAAACCTCCCTTTGAGCTGTTCGTCACTGGGTCTAAGAGACTCCCAGAACATTAGAGATTTATTTCATTGCCCATGGTTGCCTCCCCAGACTTGATGATAAGCCCTTATTGCTGAAGACATCACATGCTCTGAACACAGGACTTGGAGTAATAGATCTGGAATTGACCTGGAAGCCTCCCTGAGGACTAATAATCATAGTATTGGAAAGTGTTAAGCAATCTGCCAAGAGAGAAAAGCCATCAAGACTAGCTGTAAAGTCTACAAACCACAACGATGACCAGACTGACAAGATAACCCCTATGGTTGCACTAATGGTACTATTATCATGGGGTAACCAATAGGCGCCTATTGACACCTATTTAAATTAATATTGAAATTAAAGACCACTCAATAGGAGAGAATCCATGCATGGTACTATAACCCCAGCCAACTGGCCATGTCTGGAGCGGTTACCTATCCCTGTGGAGAACTTACTACTGCCATTTTGTTAAACCAATGTAAGTCCTTGCTGCATTCTAAATCCTCATTTTTATACCACAAACAAGTATAGTACACAGACAAGTACAGAAAGAAACTCCTTTCTGTAGCAGCTAACACAGAGATCCATAACTGGTCAAAATGCAGAGAATAAGTGGTCATGGTTACCCAGCCCCACTGCACATCTACAATACAACCTTTATACCTAAGTCTCAGGGAATATCATGGAAGACGGGACAGAACAACTCTAATAGCCAGACTGTCAAGATGCTCACCGTTAGGTAGTGTCTTCTAGACAAGGCAGGAATCTAAGTCTGTGAAATCTCAACAGCATAGATGTCTAAACAACATCAGCATAATGGCAATGCCAGTCAACATGCCACCATCAGTGGGAGAAATTTCACAAGGTCCCACCCCTAGATAAAGAGCTACAAGCAATCAGTGGCTACTTAAAGGGGGATAATCAGTTTACTCCAGGGATGAGCCTTCCAGTAGGTTATCCAATCCCAAGTAGTCAGCCATAAACACATGTACATATGAGGTACACTGAATGGGACCAAAGTGGTTGTGTGGTGGTGGTGGTGGGGGGGGGTAAAACAATAATAACTTTAGAACAAGAGGTCGTGAATTGGAGAGGAAGTTCCAGGGGACACAGAAGTTGGAGGATAGAGAGGTAAGGGTGGAAATGATGTAAATGCTGTACTCATGTATGAAATTCTCAAAAAAAAAAAAAAATTGAAAACAGAAAATCAACCAACCAACCAACCAACCAACCAATCAATTCGAAGAAAACAAAAATAAGCAACTCTGTAAACAAATTGTGATTTTAAAAATTTAAAGAATTAAGCAGTAAGCTGAGCCTGATGTTTCATTGCCGATAATCTTGATGCTCAGGAGCCTGAGGCAGGAGCATCATGAGCCAACCTGAGCCAGGCCTGCCTGGGCTACACGTAAAGCTCTGTCTCACAATAATGATATATTGATTCATTGGCAGCAAAGAATTGAAGGCCTCCAGTAAGAACCTAATAGATGGCTCCTCCATATTGCTGGTTAAGGGCTGATGTCTATGTTTTAACAGTCAGCAGTGCACACAGCATGTTTGACATCTTCATCTATAAATTAAGGAATCCAGCCTGGATCTGAGCTTGAGGTGAGTTGAATGAACAGCCTCACACAGAGCCAAGATTTCCCTCAGAAAACAGCTCTGGATCTACTCCAACATGGAGATAAATTAGAGACAGAGGCCCTGAAGTTCAATGCCAATGAGAATAGCTACAATATTTTTTAGTTGGAAATAGCCCACCAGGGCCATAAAAATCTCAATGAAGAAATCAAACAGAGAAGGTCTAGGTTTAAGCTATGTGACATCTCAGCAAAGTCTCCTGAAGAAGCTGGGGATAAAATACTGCCCAAGTAAGTAAATGAGTTGTCTGGATATAAATGGTTGTCAGAAGAAAGAAGCTGGGAAGGCTAAAAGTTGTGATGCACATCATGCTCTGTAGAAAAAAGAAACTGTGCCAGGTGGTAGAGGCCTGAAATCCCTGCTTTTTCAGAGACCCAGTCAGGAGGAGGATGAGCTCAAGGCCTTCCTGCACTGCAGAATGAGTTCAAGGACAGCCTGGGTTACATAGTGAGATTTTTGGCACAAAACAAAAAGAGAAAAAATGTTGGGTGTATAGTCCAGTGTGTAGAGCAAATGCTTAGAATTCAATAGTGAGGAGTAGGACACTTGCCTAGAATCCCCAGGGAGGGGTTGGGGGCTTGGCTCAGTGGTAGAGCACCTGCCTAGAATCCCCCAGTGAGGGGCTGGGGGCGTGGCTCAGTGGTAGAGCACCTGCCTAGAATCCCCCAGGGAGGGGCTGGGGGCGTGGCTCAGTGGTAGAGCAACTTCCTAGACTCCCCCAGGGAGGGGCTGGGGGCGTGGCTCAGTGGTAGAG
>JADRCH010000207.1:1605017-1626491 GCA_019843965.1 Rhynchomys soricoides | reverse complement strand
TGGCTCAGTGGTAGAGCCCCTCCCTAGACTCCCCCAGTGAGGGGATAGGGGAGTGGCTCAGTGGTAGAGCTCTTGCTTAGCAGGTTTGAGACCCCAGGGTCAATCTTTAGTACTGGGGAGGGGCAAGGGAGTCTGGAACTAGAACTAGTATTGGCTTCTTCTGGGACGACAGCCAGATGGAGAGCTGTGTATCTGCTAATTACACTGAAATGGGGCCATTAAATGCCCTCCCCCATTCCACAGTGTAACCACAACAGTCAAATGAGGTCAAGTTTACAGAAATGTCTTAGAGGACCATGATCAGCCTCTCTGTGAAATAACAGCCATGCATAGACAGATGCAAGAAGTGTCCAATGTGATGATTCAAGGATGTACATCAGACAAGGTTCCTGAAGCAGTTTAACTGCTAGTTGAGAATAAGCCTAGCTGACATCATTCCTAGGTCTTGTCTTGCACACCTCCGTCATGAAGGCAAATTTTTCTTTCCCATCTGTCTTGTCCATTCTAGCCTTGTGTAAACCAACCCCACATCTGTCAAACTGAGTTCAAGTGCCAACAGCTTACCTAGTTAGCTAACCACTTCTTACATTCCTGTTGACAGCTGCAGTCGATTGTCGATGATTACAAAAGTCATACATGTTTGAAATGATATATGTTAAATGCTATTCATCACTGCTTACTGAAAAAAAAAAAGCTTAAAGATAAATTAAGAGTTCATTTAAATGAGTCACGACAGCCCCCCAAATGGACAATCTCTTTAACTTTAGGTGACTCCTTATGTGTCAATGTGACTTCGTTACTGAAATAGATTGCTACATTAAGAGAAAATAATAATAATAATAATAATAATAATAATAATAATAATAATAATAGAGAAACATGGGACTAGGGAGATGGCTCAGTGGCTAAGAGTACTTGCTAATCTCGAGGAGATCCCGAGATTGGCTCTTAGCGACCATGTCAAGTGGCGCACAACTGTGTAGGTGCCTCTGTTTTTTCTCACTGCTTGGATAAAATAGCCTGGCAGAAACACCTGAAGGAATGCAGGACTTCTTTGGCCAGACGTTCCAGAAGGACACAGGTAATTGTGGTGACAACTGCAGTCAGGGAAGTCATGGCTTCCGAAGAAGGAGGTAGGCCGGTCACACTACATCTGCACTCAGAAAACAGAGAGTAAACAGGAAGTAAAGGCGAGCTATAAAGCTTCAAGTCTCTCCCTTGGTGACCCACTTAAGAGTTCCTCAAATTCCTCCAACCCCCAACCCCCACCGCCAAAAACCAAAAACCAAAAACCTAACCAGCTGGAGATCCAGTGTTAAATAAAAGTCATGAGTCTATGGAGAGTATTTCACATTCAAACTACAATAAATGGGGTTTTTAGCTTGCTTATTTGTAGAACATTTTAGTGTAGGGTTAAAGGCTGCTGGGGGGGGGGGGCAGGAGGCAGGATGAGGGAAGTTTGTGCTTACCCCACAGCAGCACTGGGTGGGTGTCAGGGTATGGGGAAGCCAGGGAACACTGCTCTAGGGGTGGGGAGCACAGTCTGAGGCCAGGGTCATCTGGTTCTCAGGCTCTTGGGCACCCAGGCACTTTTGCGAGCCATGGCAGATCTGAGAACTGAGCAGGGGCCCAAGGGCTGGATCTAGCCCTGGGGCTGGGGGGAAATTGGGGGAGCTCTGGCTGGGTCCCTTGGGGAATGAGCCCTTGGCTTGTCAGTAGGTGGCTGGTTTGGCTTGGTGGCTGTGCATAAGCTAGGAAACTGTTCTGCCATCTGAGCCATGCCCCAGCCCAGTGTTAACCATCAATACTGCTTCATACATTTCTTTCCAATCATTTTGTTTCCATCTCTGCCATAGCTAAGATCACATAGTGTACAAATTTTTACACTGTGACATGATATCGTAAGCACTTTCCCATTGCTGACATGCTAATGAAATGATTGTGCAGTTAATGACTCCAACACGTTTTTAGACATCGATCATTGTCTCTGCTTCTGAATGTATCCTAAAGTCAAATTCACCAAAAATAGACTTTGATTCTTTTTTAGTTTTTGATACAAATTTCTGTATTTACTCCTCAAGTCCCATGTTAATTTATGCTTCTACCAAGTGCATGGAAAATTGGTAGAGCGATATCTGTATACTCATGATATTTCTTGTGGCACTAGCTACTGTAGCCAAGACACAGAGTCAACCTGGAAGCATGTAATAGGTGAATGAATATGAAAAATGTGAAGTAGATATGTAGGCCAGTGCGTACACACACGCACACATGTGCACACACACACTCACACATACACACGGGGAGAGGGGGGAAGAGTCTATCCACCATTTGATGTCTCACCTTGACAACTGCCACTCAAATCCCCATATCAAGTAGATGACATACTCTACCTTAAGGAGACCTATTTTCATTTTCAGCTGCTAATATTTAAAAGAACTTATCTCGATCCAAATACTGCTTTGTGAATTGCATGGGTTATATCCCATCAATCTTTCTCCAAAAAGCTTTCAGACATGTCTTCCCCCAGGACTTCTATACTCCAAGCTGAGTAAATACATTGAACTTTTCTTTTATGAAATGGCGCCCTGTCTCCTCACCTCCTTGATTCTCTGGGAAACTAGCTGTGGTGTGTTCACAGTTCCATGCCGTCTCTTTCCAGAAAGGAACCTGTTAGCAGTTCCATTACTGTGGGCCTGCTCGAGCTTGGTTATGTGACTTCCACACAGAATTCAAAAGGCACCTGTAGAGTTTCACGCAGACAACTTGCTCTTCTTCTGTGAGAAGTCAAACCTCTTCCTACACAGAAGTTACTCCATCATCAGGGTTTACAGAATAACAAGGCGCATGGAACAGAAATCTTGTATTTGTTAGCATGACCAAATTTCTGACAGAAACAACTTAAGGGAGGAAGATTTTATTTGAGCCTACGGCTACGGTGATGTCCATTCTACATGACAGGACGATTCACAGAATGGCAGATGGGATACAGAGAGAAAAAGGAACAGGACGAGACCAGGGCAAGATACAGCTCTAAGAGCTCCCCGGTGACCTACCCCTCCAACCACTCCTCAATGTCTCTTAGTAATGCAGTTGTATTATAACTCCACAAGGGACCAAAGACCAGTCAGAGCCTTTAGAGTTGGATTGCCCCTAGAAACGTCGTCACAGGCATGCCCAGCCTAATCCCCTAGGTGTCCCTTAATCCAGTCAAGTTGATAATCGAGTAACCACCATAGCTACAGACCCAAGCAGTAGTCCTCCTAAAGCATGAACAAGAAACCACTGTTCTGGGACTGGGTGGGGTTGGCTCTTTCAGGAATGTGCTTACTGCCCAAGCAGAAGAACCAGAGTTCACGCTCCAGAACCCACATAAGAATCTGGGTGTGGTAGTGACATGGACTGGTCATCTCAGCACTGGAGGGTCTCTGGAGCTTGCTGGCCAGCCAGCTAGCCAATTTGGTGAATTCCAGGCCAGTAAGAGTCTGCCTCTAAGAAAAAGTGGACGACTCCTAAGCAATGACATCTAGCCTGCACATTCACTGACTCTCACACACTTCTATTCTCCCGAGAGCTACCCCCTCCCCTCACACCTCACTCGGCACGCTTCCCCTTCCTAGGCTCTCAAAAATCTCTCACACCTAGTCCTCTCCCCCTACCCCGGACACCACTGGGCACACTCCCGAGGGCCGCCCCTTCCACTCATGCACCACTAGCTGCGCACTCCCGAGAAAAGCCCCTCCCCTCGCATGTCTCTCTCTCTCTCTCATAAAACACATTAATATATACATATACCCATACATTCATATCCACATACATTTGCATGCTATACACACACCAACAGATATATATAAATATACACATATACTTATACATCACATGCACAAAAAAATGCACATACACATACATCAATATACACATACACTCATCCATACACACATATGCACACAAAACCCATACATATATACCAATATACACATTTACACACACATACACACATACGCTTGTACACACACATGTTGTACACATACATACATGTACACACATACACACACGAATACACACATTTACCCAAATATAACACATGCACACACATACACATACACACACACAGTTACTTTCTCAGTAAGCTAGTGACATTTGAAGCAATTAGCTGCCTAGCAAAGCTATTTATACAGAAAACAATCAAAATGTGATCATTTTGGCAAAGAATGGATCTTTACTCTCTCTCTTCTCATGTCTGGAGAGACATGTCTGCTCACTTAGTTCACAAACATTTACATAATAGGTACTTGATGCCAAGAGCTATTCTAAGGACTCTACAGGAACTTATTCCATAAAATCCCCATCATGGAGGAGTCTCTTCTCCCCATTTCACAGATGAGGTTGCTGAGGCAGAAAGGCCACACAGCAGGACCAGAAAATGATCCACAACAGCCATGCTTTTGGTTTCAAAGGATTGCCTTCAGTAGTGTGCAACAAGAAAGCATTAAAGGATAAGACAGCAAGCAACAGAAAGATGGCAGGGCAGATGTTTGCATGGTTCCGTAAAACATGAGGAAAGCCTTGTCTTAACAAGCTGGAGTTCCCTGGTGAGAGTTTGAGAGTTTGAGGCAGAGCAGCATTCCCTTAGTTGAGGCTTTCAAGTAAAGAAAACCAAATAGCAACCAATGAAAATAAAATCATGAAATGTGAAGCTCACAGCATCCAGCAGAACAGCTGGGTGGTTGAGGCGGAGTTCTCCACTGACTGAACACAAGTGACCCCGGCTGGAAATGGCTCATCTTCCAGTTGCCCTCAAGGACCTGGTGTTTTCTTTCTTGGGCTGTTTTGCTGTTTTCTTCCCTCCCTGTCATAGTCAGGGGGACTCAGTCTATCTCTAGATGCAGGGGTCTTAGATGGCACTTTGAAACAGACATTCTTGAGGGGATGAGGGGGTTCACAAATCCATTCCCAGAGCCAGCCTCTCAAACGCCTCAAACAGCACATGACAGTGAACCAATGCGAGGAACATTACAGAGGTCAAACTCAGGAAGCCTGGCTTCTGTGTCACATTGCCAACCAGTGGCTGGCCAATTACCACGGCCACCAATGGTTGTGGAGTACGTGTGTTAAGAGTGTTCAATCTTCCTGCATTCTCAGAATAACTCCAGGAAGTGAGAGACTTTAGTCTCAGAGATATAAAGTTACTAGTTCAAGATTACACAGGGACCTTATTTTAGTTAGTTAGTTAGTTAGTTAGTTAGTTAGTTTTTTTTAAGACAGGGTTCTCTCTATTAGACTCAAAGATATAAAGTTACTAGTTCAAGATTACACAGGGACTTTATTTATTCATTCATTTATTTAATTTTTTTTTTAAGAGACAAGGTCTCTCTACTAGGCTTGGAGATATAAAGTTACTGATTCAAGATCACACAGGAGACTGGAGAGATGGCTCAATGGATGAGAGCACTGGCTATTCTTCCAGAGGACCTGGGTTCAATTCCCAGCACCCACATGGCAGCTCACACCTGCCTGTAACTCCTACTCCAAGGGATCTGACAACAATAACAACAGAAGCTTACACAGGAATCTTATTTATTTATTTGTTTACTTAATTTTTTTAAAGATAGAGTCTCTTTACAAATCCCTGGCTGTCCTGGGATTCATGATGCAGACCAGACTGGCCTTGAACTCACAGAATCCACCTGTCACTGTCTCCTGAGTACTGAGATTTAAAGCATATGCCTCGTGCTCAGCCACACGGGGACCTTAACGACAGCAAAGGCCACATTCTATGGAAGAATAATGACTAACGTTAAAAGGTTCTGAGGCTATAGCTCATTTGGCAGAGCTCTTGCCTGGCATGCACAGCCCTGGGTTCCATCCCCAGCAGCACATGAAGCTGGGTACGATGCTACAGCCTACAGCTCCAGCACTTACCTGTAGCTGAGGCAAGAATACAAGCCACTGAGGTTTATGAGGTGATGTGTAGGCTTGTTGTAGGTAAAGCTTTTGCTGTACATACATGAAAGGCTGAGTTCAGTGCCCAAAACTTATGGAGGTAAAGCCACATAGTGACACAAATCTTGTAATTCCAGGGTTGGAAAGGCAGTAGCAGAAAGTCTATCCTACTTGGTGAGTTCCAGGCCAGTAAAAGACTCTGTCTCAAAGAAAAGGTGGTTTGTGCCTAAGGAATGACAACTAAGGTTGTCCTCTGGCTTCTATGTGTACCTACACAAACCCCTCTATCTGTATGTAGATATATAGACTACACGTGCACACACAAAAATGTTCAAGGTTATCTTCAGCTACACAGAAAGTTCAAATCAAGCTGGTATATTTGAAACCATATGCAAAAGAAAGAGAGGGAAGAAGGAAGGGAGGGAGGAAAGGAAGGAAGAAAGGACAGAAGGAGGAAGGAAGAGAGGAAGAGAGACTGAGAGCACACTTTTAGCACTCTCTCCAAATGGAGAGGCGGATATTCGTGAACTCAACACCATGACATCTTCAGGAGTTCTTTTGCTTGTATCATCGCTGCCATTAATAAATGTTTACCTGGCACCCAGCTTAGGAGAAATGCTATGCCAGGCTCGCTTGCCCCAGTTAACACCGAAGCAATAGGCTTGCTCTAATTAGCCCTCGGCATGGTGTAAGATGAAACAAACCGAAAGGCATCCGGCTCCCCGGTCAGGTGGCTCTTACTGGATGCCTACAGTTTTCACAAGTTTGCACAGCAGCCAGCTGTCCCAGAATGTATCAGGAACTGAGAACATAATATTCCTGTCCCTCTGTTTCATTATCACCAGTAAGGGTGTCCACATTAAAGGATCAGTGTGAAATGGACAATTCACACTTCTCCGTTTCGCAACAGTGTCCGTCCCTGCTGTTGCCACGGCTGCTGGGCCTGTTGCATCTTCACAGCACTCCCATAACAGGAGGAAAGGTCTCTATCAGCAGGAAGCACATGCAGACAAGCAGGCAGCTGTGCAGATGCAGGCACTTTCCCTATGCCCCATTCCTCATGTAGTTTAAGGGTGTCTCCAGAAGATTCAAGTGTTTAGAACAGCTGTTCTCAACCTGTGGATAGCGATGAATGACCCTTTTCACAGGGGTCACATATCAGATGTCCTGCATATCAAATATTTACATCAAGATTCATTTTTAATTTAATTTTTATTTTATTTATTTATTCAGCTTTATTCGTCAATTTTTTGGAGACAGAATTTCTCTGTGTAGCCCTGATTGTCCTTGAACTAACTATGTAGACCAAGCTGGCCTCAAACTCCAGAGAACCTTCTCCTTCTACCTCCCAAGTGCTGGAATTAAAGGCACTACCCATTTAAAATAAACAATATGCCATGTTAAAAAAAAAAAAAGGCACTACCCAGCTACATTATAATTCATAACAATAACAAACTTACAGTTTTGAAGTGGCTACAGAAATAATTTTATGGTTGGGGGAAGGGGGTTCACCACAACATGAAGAACTGTATTAAAGGGTCATAGTACTAGGAAAAGTTGAAAACCACTGGTTAAGAAACTTGGTCTCTGATGGGGCAGTGTTTGAGAGAAGGCAGAATCATAAAGACTTGGGGACAGTCTGGAGCATGGTTTGGCTACAGAACTCCTGTCTAGAATCTCCCAGTGAGGGGCTGGGGGGCGTGGCTCAGTGGTAGAGCCCCTGCCTAGAATCCCCCAGGGAGGGGCTGGGGGCAAGGTTCAGCAGTAACATGCTTATCTAGCAATATACAAGATTTCACTCAGCACCCCACCCCTAAAAGGGTAGCATGGGAGATCTCTAGGTCATTCTTTGACCTCAGAAAAAGTTAACACTGGTCTCAAACACAATTCTCATGAGAGAAAGTCCATGCAAACCGAAGAGCCGGGCCAGTCTCAGACTTGCAGCCATCAGACTTCAGACTTCATATAATACCTAACCTCAAGTGTTCTGTTATCAAACGAAAGTGGACTGAGAAGCAGGGAACTTGACAAGAGAGAGAAAAGACACATTTGAGGAAGGTTTCTTTTGCAGTCAGCGAAGCAGCTAAATTGCTTGACTAGTGCAAGACTGATCATCTAGTGACATCTTTCTTCTCCAATTTTCCCACTGTCAGGCACACTCTTTCCAGAATAGAGTGGCATGGGGGCCTTCTACAGTTGCTTATGACACTTACCACCTTCAGACATAATGCACTTAAGGACAGGGAAGTCCTTCCACTACCCTAGCCCAGCCAGCCAGCTGGCAGCCCCTTATGAAGACCTAATTCCTCTGGCTAGTCTCACCTTAAATTGGAGAGAATCCCAGGTACCCTGTATTCTCATTCTGGGCTGTCCATCTTCAGTTGATCCAAATCCAGTGGCCTGGTTTGCAATGCTGAATTCTTTCCTATTGTCCTTGGTTTCTAACCATCAGACCCTGCATAATCTATTTCCCAATGGTAAACACCATTTCCTCCAAGACAGAGATCTATCACACTTTTCTACTGTTTTCTCCCCCCATCTCTCTGTCTCTGTCTGTCTCTGCCTCTCTCTCTCTCTCTCTCTCTCTCTCTCTCTCTCTCTCTCTCTCTCTCCAAGCTGGAGCCTGGTACCCTCCTCTACCCCAGTATCTCCAGCGGCCATCACTCCTTATCTGGGAGACTGAGCAGGGTCCCTGATGACTTTTTCTTGAGACAGTTCCTGCCTCCTGTCAATCGTCACTTTACTTGGTCATGTTATGGAGGACAGAGTGTTTCAATGTGGAAGCACTAGCCATAAAACAACCCATCCTCCATGCCCCATCCTCATCTGACACTTTAGCCCAGCGGTTCTTAACCTTCCTAACACTGCGACCCTCTAACACAGTTCCTCATGTTGTGGTGACCTCCACCATAAAATCATTTTCATTGCTACTTCATAACTGTAATTTTACTACTGTTATGAATCATAATGTAAATATCTGATATGCAATATATCAGATATGCAACTCCTGTGAAAGGGTCATTCAATCTCCAAAGAGGTTGCAACCCGCATGTGGAGAACCACTGTTCCAGTCCTTTGTATCAAAGACAATATAGATAACAACTTAGTCTCTGTATCCACAACAACTGGTCTTCACTGAGAGACCACCACAGAAGAGGTTTTGAATGAAGCCCCTGCTCCAGCTATAGTGATCTGGTGTTCACAGCTGGGTGGGAAGATGGAGAAACTTGGAAGACTCAAATATTCCCAGAGTCACTCTTGATTATCAAGAAACTAAAATGCATACTTGCTTCACAAAGTCTTTACCTGTCTGTGATACTCTGGGATGTCACAATGGGATGGGAATAGGATGTCTAATCCAAGCAGACTATCTCCTTTAAGCAGTGTCTCCAGATGGAACCTCTGCCTGCAGATACTGGGACTTCTCCTACTTGGCAGCAGCAGAGGTCATAGCTAAATAGCCAGACTCCAGAAAGAGAGGAAACCACCTCCCACTGCACCCTTGTGGTTATCTCCTGTCCTCTTCCTCCTTCTCCATCTCTTTCCTTCCTTTACAACTCCCAAATCTGGTGATGACATGAACTAAGAGATCTGCCTTGTGACAAGCTGTCCAGCTAAGACTCTCGAGTTTGAAAGGCTGGCTCTCTTGCCTTCCGAACATGCCACCTGCTCTCTCCCCAGCCCTTTATTTCCCATAGGACTCAACTTGAGAAGGGTGGCATTTCAGTGGCAGGTAAGATTTAAATGCTGTGACAACTAGCGTTTTTCTTCATTTCTGCCCTGTCTATGTTCTGATTGCAATTTTATGACTTGTCAGAAGTCTTCCAGAAAGCACCAAAAGTTTACTATTTACCATTTATACTTAAAGTTATAAAATTACAGCAGGAGTAGATGTTTGTAAAATATTACCTGGTACATTGATATCACTGCTGGTTAGGAAGGCTGACCTAAAACGTATAACTGTCTCCCGGCCACAGTATCTCAAGTCCTGGATTAGCTGTCTGCCATCAACCCCATTTGAATTTATCTCCCCTCCTCCTCTGTGTGTGTGTACATGCATGCACGTGTGTGTGTGTGTGTGTGTGTGTGCGTGCGTGTGTGTGTACATGCATCCACACCCACATGTCACGTGCCACGGCACCTATGTGCAGGTCAGAAGACAACCTCAAATATCACTTGTCACCCTCTGCCTTGTGACGTTTCTTGTCCACTACTGCATGCCACAATAGCTGGCTTATGAGTTTCTGAACACTCTCCCATTTCACTGGAATTACAGATGTATGCAACTGTATGTGGCTTTACATGAATACCAGAGATTCGAACTCAGATCATCACACTTGCACAGCAAACATTTTTAACCACCCCTGTGAATTTTACTTTTAGTAAACAAATCACACTGTATTTATAAGATGAAAAGTTCCATTTCAGTACATGTATATGTCATATTCAAATGTTCTATAATCAGTATACATTGGTTTATTATTACGGCAATACCCACTGTGGAATGAACAAACAGGATAATTGGCATGACTAGTACTTGGAATGTTTATCATTTCTTCATGTTGAAAGCAATTGGATCTTTTAGTTATTTTTGAGAGGTTGCAGAGAGGTTGCTTCTCTCAAATAGCTCCCCAGTTAAATGCTTACCTCATAAGCATTAGGAGTTGGGCTTTCACAGCTAAAACGCATTTCAAAAGCCAGGCTGAAGAAATGGCTCAGTGATAAAGAGCACTGGGTGCCCCTCTACAGGACCCAGGTTCAACTCCCAGCACCCACATGGCAGCTCACAACTGCTTATAACTCCAGTTCCAGGGATCCATGGCATCAGGCATGCATGTGATGCACATGATATAAAATAAATAAATCTTTTTTAAAAAGCCAGCCAATAAGATTGCAAATGGAGGCAAAGACAGGGGGATCTCTGAAAGCATGCTGCTCAGCTAGCCTAGCCCACCTAGTAAAGTATCCTGCAAATAAAGGTCCTCCCCTAAAAACTAAACAAGCAGACAAACAAAAACATGGAAGACTCCAGAGAACTGACAATTGTCCTCTAACCTTTGGATGCACATTGAATGCACACATGCATCTCATACATGCAAACTAGATAAACAAAAATAAGCATGCAAATCTTTTAGCTGTTTTGATATATATGAATATGTTACTGATATCTATACTCACCACACTACATAGTTAAATTGGATCGCCTATCTAGCAAAAGTTTTGTACCTGTGGTGGCTAGATTTTTGGTTTTTTTAGATCTTTCTCAGTTTAGTGGAATATATATATATTTTTTTTTCTTGATACTTTGTTTACATTTCAAATATTTCCCCCTTTTCAGATCTTCCCTTTGGAACTTCCCTATCAACTCCCCCCTCCCCCTGCCACTATGGGGGTATTCTCCCACTCACCCACACACCCACTCTCCTCTTCCCTCCTTGGCATTCTCCTATACTGGGGTATCTAACACCCTCAGGCCCAAGGGCCTCTCCTCCCCCTGATGGCTAACAAGATATTCCTCTGCCACATATGTGGCCAGCACCATAGGTCCCTCCATGCATATTCTTTGGTTGGTGATCCAGTCTCCTGGAGCATCAGGAGGTCAGGTCAGTTGCCACTGTTGCTCCCTCCCTGGAGCTGCAAACTCCCTCAGTTCCTTCAGTCCCTTCTCCAACTCCTCCATCTGGGACATCACACTCAGCCCAATGGTTGGTGTGAAGTGACTCTTGGGTATTCTAAACTTTTGGGCTAATAACCTCTTAACAGTGAGTACATACCATGTTCGTTCTTTTGTGATTGAGTTACCTCGCTCAGGATGATATTTTCAATTTCCATCATTTGCCCGTGAATTTCATGAAGTCATTGTGTTTAATAGCTGAGTAGAATTCCATTGTGTAAATGTACCACATTTTCTGTATCCATTCCTCTGTTGAGGAACATCTGGGTTGTTTCCAGCTTCTGGCTATTATAAATATGGCTGCTATGAACATAGTCGAGCATGTGTCTTTGTTACATGTTGGAGCATCTTCTGGGTATATGCCCAGGAGTGGAATAGCTGGATCCTCAGGTAGTATTATATTCATTTTTCTGAGGGTCCGTCAAACTGATTTACAGAGAGGTTGTATCAGCTTGCAATCCTACCAGTAATGAAGGAGTGTTCCTCTTTCTCCACATCCTCGCCAACATTTGCTGTCACCTGAGTTTTTGATCTTAGCCCTTCTGACTGGTGTAAGGTGGAATCTCAGGGGTGTTTTGATTTGCATTTCCCTGATGACTAAGGATGTTGAACATTTCTTTAGGTGCTTCTCAGCCCTATGAGTTTCCTCAGTTGAGAATTCTCAGTTTAGCTCAGTTCCCCATTTTTGATAGGGTTATTTGGATCTCTGGAGTCTAACTTCTTGAGTTTTTTGTATATATAGGATATGAGCCCTCTGTCAGACGTAGGATTGGTAAAGATCTTTCCCCAATCTGTTGGTTGCCATTTTGTCCTATTTACAGTGTCCTTTGCCTTACAGAAGCTTTGTAATTTCATGAGGTCCCATTTGTCAGTTCTTGATCGTAGAGCATAAGCCATTGGTGTTCTGTTCAGGAACTTTTGCCCTGTGCCCATGTGTTCGAGACTTTTCCCCACTTTCTCTTCTGTTAGATTCAGTGTATCTGATTTTATGTGGAGGTCCTTGATCCACTTGGACTTGAGCTTTGTACAGGGAGATAGGAATGGATCAATTCGCATTCTTCTACATGTAGACCTCCAGTTGAACCAGTACCATTTGTTGAAAATGCTGTCTTTTTCCTACTAGATGGTTTTAGCTCCTTTGTCAAAGATCAAGTGACCATAAGTATGTGGATTCATTTCTGGGTCTTCAATTCTATTCCATTGAATGACCTGACTATCGCTGTACCAATACCATGCAGTTTTTAACACTATTGCTCTGTAGTACAGCTTGAGGTCAGGGATGCTGATTCCCCCAGAAGTTCTTTTGTTGTTGAGAATAGATTTTGCTATTCTGGGTTTTTTGTTATTCCATATGAATTTGAGAATTGCTCTTTCTAAGTCTATGAAGAATTGAGTTGGGATTTTTATGGGGATTGCATTGAATCTGTAGATTGCTTTCGGCAGGATGGCCATTTTAACTATTATTAATCCTGCCAATCCATGAGCATGGAAGATCTTTCCATCTTCTGAGATCTTCTTCAATTTCTTTCTTTAGAGACTTGAAGTTCTTGTCATACAGATCTTTCACTTGTTTGGTTAGATGCACACAGATACTTTATATTGTTTGTGACAATATTGAAGGGTATCATTTCCCTAATTTCTTTCTCAGCCTGTTTATCCTTCAAGTATTTGTTTGAGTTAATGTTGTATCCGGTCACTTTGCTGAAGGTGTTTATCAGCTGTAGCAGATCTCTGGTGGAGTTTTTTGGGTCACTTAAGTATACCATCATATCATCTGCAAATAGTGATATTTTGATTTCTTCCTTTCCAATTTGTATCCCTTTGACTTCCTTTCATTGTCTAATTGCTCTAGCTAGAACTTCAAGTACTATATTGAATAGATAGGAAGAGAAAGGGCAGCCTTGTCCATTTAGTTTGATGTTGGACACTGGTTTGCTGCATATTGCTTTTACTATGTTTAGGTATGGTCCTTGATTTCCTGATCTTTTCAAGACTTTTATCATGAAGGGATGTTGAATTTTGTCAAATGTTTTTTCAGCATCTAATGAAATGACCATGTGGTTATTTTCTTTGAGTTTGTTTATGTAGTGGATTGCATTGATGGATTTCCAGGTATTGAACCATCCTGCATCCCAGGGATGATGCCTACTTGGCCATGGCGAATGATCGTTTTGATGTGTTTTTGGATTCTGTTTGCAAAAATTTTATTGAGTATTTTTGTATCAATATTCATAAGGGAAATTGGTCTGAAGTTTTCTTTTATTGTTGGGTCTTTATGAGGTTTTGGTATCAGTGTAACTGTGGCCTCATAGAATGAATTGGGTAGTGTTCCTTCTGTTTCTATTTTGTGGAATAGATTGAAGAGTATTGGTATTAGGTCGTCATTGAAGATTTGTTAGAAGTCTGCACTGAACTCATCTGGTCCTGGGCTTTTTTTTTGATTGGGAGACTTTTAATGACTTCTTCTATTTCTTTAGGAGTTATAGGACTGTTTAGACAGTTTATCTGATTCTGACTTAACTTTGGTATTTAGTATCTGTCTAGAAACTTGTCCATTTCATCCAGATTTTCCAGTTGTGTTGAGTATAGACTTTTGTAGTAGGATCTGATGATTTTTTTTAATTTCCTCAGAACCTGTTGTTTTATCTCCCTTTTCATTTCTAATTTTTTTATTTGGATACCGTCTCTGTGCCTTCTGGTTGTCTGGCTAAGGGTTTATCTATCTTGTTGATTTCCTCAAAGAACCAGCTCCTGGTTTTGTTGATTCTTTGTATAATTCTTTTAGTTTCTACTTGGTTGATTTCAGCCATTAATTTGATTATTTCCTGCCTTCTACTCCTCTTGGGTGTACTATCTTCTTTTTGTTCTAGAGCATTCAGGAGTGCTGTTAAGCTGCTAGTATATGCTCTCTCCAGTTTCTTTTTGGAGGCACTCAGATCTATGAATTTTTCTCTTAACACTGCTTTCATTGTGTCCCATAGGTTTGGATATGTTGTACTTTCATTTTCATTAAATTCTTGGAAATCTTTAATTTCTTTCTTCATTTCTTCTTTGACCAAGTTATCATTGAGTAGAGTGTTGTTCAGCTTCCATGTGTATGTGGGCTTTCTGTTGTTGTTGTTGTTGCCATTGAAGACCAGCCTTAATTCACAGTGATCTGATAGGCAGCATGGGGTTATCTCAATCTTCTTATATCTGTTGAGGTTTGATTTGTGACCAAGTATATGATCACTTTTGGAGAAGGTACCATGAGGTGCTGAGAAGAAGTTATATTCTTTTGATTTACGACGAAATGTTCTATAGATATCTGTTCAATCCATTTGGTTCATAACATCTGTTAGTTTCACTGTGTCTCTGTTTGGTTTGTGTTTCCAAGATCTGTCCATTGATGATAGTGGAGTGTTGAAGTCTCCCACTATTATTTTGTGAGGTGCAATGTGTGCTTTGAACCTTAATAAAGTTTCTTTTATGAATGTTGGTACCCTTGCATTCAGGGCATAGATGTTCAGAACTGAGAGTTCTTCTTGGTAGATTTTTTTCCCTTGATGAGTATGAAGTGTCCTTCCTTATCTTTTTTGATGAGTTTTGGTTGAAAGTCAATTTTATCCGATATTAGAATGGCTACTCCAGCCTGTTTCTTGGGGCCATTTGCTTGGAAAATTGTTTTCCAGCCCTTTACTCTGAGGTAGTGTTTGTCTTTAACACTGAGGTACATTTCCTGGATGCAGCAAAATGCTGGGTCCTGTTTATGGATGCAGTCTGTCAGTTTATGTCTTTTCATTGGGGAATTGAGTCCATTGATGTTAAGAGATATTAAGGAATAGTGATTGTTGCTTCCTGTTATTTTTGATGTTATTTTTATGTTTGTGTGGCTATCTTCTTTTGAGTTTGTTGAAAGATTACTTTCTTGCTTTTTCTATGGTATAGTTTCCCTCCTGGAGTTGGCATGTTCCATCTATTATTCTTTGTAGGGCTGGGTTTGTGGAAGCATACTGTGCAAATTTGGTTTTGTCATAGAATATTTTGATTTTACCATCTATGATAATTGAGAGTTTTGCTGGGTATAGTAGCCTGGGCTGGCATTTGTGTTCTCTTAGAGTCTGTATGAGATCTGCCCAGGATCTTCTAGCTTTCAGACTCTGGTGAAAAGTCTTGTGTAATTCTGATAGGTCTGCCTTTATATGTTACGTGACCTTTTTCCCTTACTGCTTTTAATAGTCTTTCCTTATTTTGTGTATTTGGTGTTTTGACTATAATGTGAATGGAGGAATTTCTTTTCTGGTCCAATCTATTTGGAGTTGTGTAGGCTTCTTGTATATTTATGTTCATCTCTTTCTTTAAGTTAGGGAAGTTTCTTCTATAATTTTGTTAAAGATATTTACTGGTCCTTTAAGTTGGGAATCTTCACTCTCTTCTATACCTATTATTCTCAGGTTCTGTCTTCTCACTGTATCCTGGATATCCTGGATGTTTTGTGTTAGGAGCTTTTTTGCATTTTGCATTTTCTTTGACTGTTTTGTCAATGTTTTCTATTGTATCTTCTGCACCTGAGATTCTCTCTTCTGTCTTTTGTATTCTGTTGGTGATGCTTGCATCTATGACTCCTGATCTCTTTCCTAGGTTTTCTAACTCCAGGGTTTTCTCCCTTTGTGATTTCTTTATTGTTTCTATTTCTATCTTTTAGTCCCTGGATGGTTTTGTTCATTTCCTTTGTCTGTTTGCCTGTAATTCTTTAAGGGATTTTTGTGTTCCCTCTTTAAGGACTTCTAGTTGTTTGCCTGTGTTCTCTTGTATTTCTTTAAAGGAGTTATTTATTTCCTTCTTAAAATCTTCTATCATCATCATGAGATGTGATTTTAAGTCTGAGTCTTCTTTTCTGGTGTGTTGGGGTATCTAGGGCTTGCTGTGGTGGGAAAGCTGGGTTCTGATGATGCCAAGTAGCCTTAGTTTCTGTTCCTTATACTCTTGTCCTTGCCTTTTGCCATCTGGTTATCTCTAGTGTTAGCTGGTCTTACTCTTCTAACTGTGGCTTGTCTTTCCTGCAAGCCTAGGTATCAATACTCCGTGAAGACCAATTCTCTCTGAGAGTAATTTGGGTTTGGAGAGCTGTGGTACAGGGTCAGCTCTGGGGTGCAGACAGAAACCAGAAGGATCTAGTCCCCAGCTGTCCCTTGGTTCCTGTGTCCTGATGGCTCTGCAAGGGTCCCTCTTGATCCAGTGAATTTGAACAGAAGTGGTGGTCTTGCTTGAAGGTGTGTCAGCACTCCTGGGATACGAGCTCTCTCCTGGCACTATTTGAGTATGTAGCCCTGTGTCATAAGATCCGCTCCCCCGCCACCGAAAGAAACCAGAAAACCACTCCTCAGTCCCTGTGTCCTGGGGATTCCAGGTGGGTCCCTCTGAGCAGACAGGCTTGCCCACACTCCTGTGAGGCTAGCTTTCTCCCAGCACTATTTGGCTATGCAGCCCTGGTGGCCCAGGCAAAAGTCTTCTGCCACCGTGACTAGTTTTAATTGTCAACTTGACACAATCTAGAATCACCTAGTAGAATATCAGTGAGGGACTTTCTGGATAATGTTGGCCTGTGATCATGTCTGTGCCAGACTGCCTTGATTACATTAATTGTAGTGGGAAGAGCTTGCATCAGAGTGGCTAGCTCAATTTTATGTGTGTGGGGGGGCGGGGGGCGGGAGGTGTTAGCATGTATGCATCTCTTGCTGTCCTTAGAGTGCAGATACAGTGTAACCAGTTCCCCTAGCAGCTGGAGTCTAGCCCCTGCCCATGTGACTTCCCTGCTTTGATGGACTCTAACTGGTAGCTCTGGGATCCTGAGCTATAAAGATAAACACTTTTCTCCCGAAATTGCTTTTGTCATAGTATTTTATCAAAGCAACAGGAAACTAAGACTATACCCATTAGTATACATGTCCCTGTCTCCATTCAGCATCCCTTTTAACTTGAATGAATGCCTAATCCCCATACAAGGGTGCTGATTTGCATACAATAATACCTAATATGCACACAATAATACATAATCTGCCTACAGTGACATTGATGTACTAGGGTGCAACAAATACAAGAACAGCAGAAACCACAGATCAACAACAGCTGCAGGCTGTTGTGGGAATCTGAGCACTGCATTATTCAAAGTTTGATTTTTCTTTTTTTTAAGATTTAATTTTGTGCAAGTGTAATCATGTGTGTGTGTGTGTGAGAGAGAGAGAGAGAGAGAGAAAGAGAGAGAGAGAGAGAGAGAGAGAGATCGCACACGTGCTTACAGGTACCCACAGAGGTCAGAAATGGAGACAAATCCCTAGGAGCTAGAGTTACATTTGTGAGAAGTCACATCTGGATGCTAGGAACCAAACGCTAGTCCTCTGCAGGAAGTGCTCTTAACTGCTAAGCCACCCATCCATCCCCTAAAGTTTAATTTTTCTTCCATTCTCCTCTCTACACCCTCTCCTCCAAGGGGGAAAAAAATTATGAGAAGACATGAGTGTATTGTCTCCCAAATAAAGGTGAAGTGACAGCACTTTCAATGAAAGGCTCCGCATGATTAGAATTAAATGTCAAATACGATTTTCTGTTGGCAATTCAAAGTGTCTGTGTCAAAACCCAGACTGACGGTGTGGTTGCAGATTAGTGTCTGTGTGAATGGCGGCATCACACTGTGGGGAAGGTTTACCATTCAGTAGATTAACACAGCTCTCTTCATGCAAACACTTAAGTGCTAATTTGTTCAAGATAGAGACAATTAAATTGTGGCTGCCCATAAGCAGGGCTTTTCCCACACCCTGAACTCACCCATTCTCTATTGGGCTGCTCTGATGGTGTACCCTGCCCTGCTGCAGGTCTGCGGGGGTGAGGTAGGTGTCTGCCATCATAGCTGGGTGACAGGCAGGAGGGCTGAGCTGGACATGGCTCTTGGCAGCTCAGCTGTCAGTAGCTACCAGCTATGCCTACTTGCCGTGTCTCTGGAAAAAAAAAAAAAAATGAAGTTCTTATTGATTTTCCCAATATGAAATGGCCTTCCGGGCTGGAGATCTTATTCATTTCAACTTTCCACGTGGGATGGAAGGGGGAGGGGTGGCAGCAGCCTGACAGGTCACTGAATCATGTACTCCACCACCAGGTTTCTTCTAGATCTAGAGAAAATAATGGCAACCAGGATCTAGAGAGTTTTAGAAATTTGCCTGCTCACAAAATACAGTAAGTAGGAAGAGACTACTTCACACCGTATAATTGCCACAACATGGCAGAGGCCAGGTTGGTGATATCACAAAACTTCAATGTCCTATTTGATAAAAAAAGTGACTTTGATATGCTGAGGGGACGATGCTAATACCATTAAGTAACTTTGGGCTGAGGATGTAACTCAGAAGTAAAGCATTCACCTGCAGTCAGAAGCAGGGGTTAAAGATGTGGTTCAGTGGTAGAGCACCTGACTAGAATCCTCCAGTGAGGGGCTGAGGTTGTGGCTCAGTGGTAGAGCCCCTGCCTAGAATCCCCCAGTGAGGGGCTGAGGTTGTGGCTCAGTGGTAGAGCACCTGCCTAGAATCCCCAGGGAGGGGCTGGGGGCGTGGCTCAGTGGGAGAGCCCCTGCTTAGAATCCCCCAGGGAGGGGCTGGGGGCGTGGCTTAGTGGTAGAGCCCCTGCCTAGAATCCCCCATGGAGGGGCTGGGGGCATGGGTCAGAGATAGAGCACCTGCTTAGCATGTGCAAGGCCCTTGATTCCATCCCCAGTGCTAAAAAGGGGGAGAGGACAGGGAATATTGATTAATTTGCATAGACCACAGTGCGTTCACAGCAGAGAACTAATTCCAGGTTCTCTACCTCAGATTGTGGTACTTATTCTGGCAGACACTATTCTTTCTTCCTCCAGCAGCAACTTGTCCTCCACATCTGGGGACAGAAGTAAAACAAAGACAGCAGCCTGTTCAGTATGGCATGTCTGTACTTCAGCAGGGGATGCAGGAAGTTCGAAAGACAATGTTCCAGCTGTGATTTGGAATGTTGACTCTGTTCCCTGTGCCCCCTGACATCCAAATGCATTCATGAGGTGCTATTTCAACTCTCCAGCCAGTCTCCATCCTCATCTGTATCAGATCTTAATGCCCACTTCCTTGTTTGAGTTATGGTAATTTATTGTAATGGTGTGTTCTGACCTTTTCAGTATTTTGTATTTTTATTGGATAGCTGCTTCCCCTCTTCCCTGGGGGGTTAAGCTGGGTTGACAACAAGAGAGAGTGGCAAGACCAACCAATCAAAATACAGAATATTAAAAAGGTCAACACACAAGAGCAAACTGCTAATTTGGAAAACACAAATATAAGAGGAATGAGAATTCTGAAGAGCCTGGTGGTCACAGAACAGAGGGAGGGGAAGGCTGGGGACCTCCTTTCAGCCCATTACACAAAGGCCAGTCATGGTCGCATGTACACCTGCCATTCCAGCTCTCAGAAGGCAGAGGCAGGAAGGAGAATAAAACGTTCAAGGTTATACTGGACTACACAGGAATTTGGATGCCAGTGTGGACTACGCAAAATCCTATCTCAAAAAAGAAAAGAAAATCAGTTCACAGCACATAGCTTACATCAGCCACTAAATGGAAACTCATCTGTCATCAGAATTCCAAGAAAGGTAGTTAATGCAAACACAAGAATATGAGACTATTCCATTCCTGTTTCCACCTGATGGTTGCTTGTGACAGAGAAAGGTGGTAAACCTATGAAGTCCCAACCCAGAGAGACTAGGCACTTTGAGTATAATGTGACGTCATCAGAAGATGCAGCAGGAGCTTCTATCCACAGAAAGATGAGCATCTTGAGAGTCTAGAACTGATACTTCTCTCTATGTGTCTGTCTCTATTTCTCTCTCTGAATTTGTCTCTGTCTGTCTGTCTCTGTCTGTCTGTCTCTGTCTCTCTCCTTCCCTCCCTCCCTCCAGGAAGGGAACACCCTATTCATCCTTTTCAATTGAACTCTGAGTTAAAATATGAAAAATAAGCATATCTTGGGTCACATATGATGGTACAAACCTATAATCCCAGCATTGAAGAAATTGAGCTAGGAGGATAGTGGAAAATTAAGTCTAGCCTGGGCAACATAGGGAGACCTAGCCTCAATAAAAAGGAAAAGATATAGCATACCTTAACAATAAAGACTGGAAAAGCATTGTTTTAGAAATGGAAGCAATTTATGTGGGCCTTGACTGTTTTTTACTGAAGGTTACAGCAATCAACATAGTGAATGAGTTATAGGGTATCAGTGATTATCCATGGAAACGTACCTGGATTGTTTGCTCTCCATGTTTTCTACATGTGGGAGCTTACTCAGGCATTCTATCACTGGACCATGATACCAGCTTTTTACCAAACTTACATTTATGAACTGTAGATGGCTCAGACAATGAAACACAACTTTCAATATAAAATCCTCCACAGCAGACATATATGATGTTAACGTACACTCACCTACTGGCACTTCTAAGTCAGAATCTAGTCAATAGCAGTCCAAGTAAGTATATCAGAGGCAAGAATTTGATTTTAGAAAAATTATGCAGATTCTAAATTATAGTTCTTTAAAAAGAGTTAATATGTAATATAGTCATTATTCTATTAAGTAGAAAAAAAAGCTTCTAAAAGACCATGTAGCTCATGACCTCTGATTTAAAATAGAATTTATTGCTCACCAAGAACTACATATATATTTTTTACTTTTATTGCATGTGGTCCACACCCCAGCCCCTTCCCTAGAGGATTCTAGGCAGGGGCTCTACCACTGAGCCACGCCCCCAGCCCCTCCCTGGGGAATTCTAGGCAGGGGCTCTACCACTGAGCCACGCCTCCAGCCCCTCCC
>JADRCH010000207.1:1569995-1596811 GCA_019843965.1 Rhynchomys soricoides | reverse complement strand
GTGTGTGTCTGTGTGCCTGTGTGCATGTGCTTGTGTGTGCCTGTGTGTGCATGTGTGCATGTGCTTGTGTGTGTCTGTGTACATGTGCATGTATGCCTATGTGTGACTGTGTGCATGTGTATGTGCATAATTGTTAGCTTGACAGTCTCATTCTTCAGGCATCTTTCCTCAGGCACCTTTCTTTTTGAGAGATGTTGTCTCACTGGGTGCAGGCTCATCACTTACATTAGGCTGGTTTGCCAGTGAGTCCCAGAGGTCTAAACATCTCTGTGTCTCTTGTGCTGGGATCACAGCTAGTACTATCTCACAGAACCCAGTTTTGTTTTGTTTTGTTTTGTTTTGTTTGGTTGGTTTTTAAACATGGGTTCTGAGGACCAAACTCAGATCTTCATTCTTGAAACACTTTCCCCATTCCTGAAGTTAGCTTTTTTAAAAAACTCAAAAGCCTCTGTCCTTTCCAAATCCATGTTTCCATGAATCAAAGTACAAAGTAACTCATCTCTCCTCTACCCCCTCTCTCCCCCACAGAGCTTTTTGTCTTAACAATGCAAAATCCCTCAGAATGGTAAGAAAACCTCCACATCTTTTGCACACAACTGACCTCCACCTGATGTTAATTATTGCAGAGATGATTTCTGAAGCCTTTGCAAAGGAAAATAGGCTAGATCCCAAACCTCTAACTAGTACTGATTATGAATGTCACAGCCCCAACCTTTCTGCAAGGCTAATGTAGCTCAGATCTAAAGGTCCAGTTTCAACTTCCTCCTAGCCAAGTAAGGTGCTGATCTAGGCTGAGCCCCACACAGGCAGGCTTCAGAGCAACTTTCAGGCTAGGCTTTTTTGTTTTTGTTTTTTTATTTTGTTTTGATTTTTGTTTTGTTTTGAATTCTTCTTTTATATATTACATCCTGACTAGACTTGCCCCTCTTCTCTCCTGCCTCACATGTACACACCCTGCTTCTCCTCCCAGGGATATCAACCATACATGGCATATCAAGTTGGAAGACTAGGTACCTCCCTTCATATTAAGGCTAGATAAAGCAACCCAGTAGGCGGAAAGGGGTCCCAAAAGCAAGCAAAAGAGTCAGAGACATCCCTTCTCCCCTGCTCCCACTGTTAGGAGCCCCACAAAAGATCAAGTTACACAACCATAACATAATCAGAGGGCTTAGGTCAGCCCCATGCATTCTCTCTGGTTGTCGGTTCAGTCTCTGGGTCCTATGAACCCAGAGTAGTTGGTTCTGTGGGTTTCCTTGTGGTGTCCTTGACCCCTCTGGCTCCTACCATCCTTCTCCCTCTTCCACAGGATTCCTGGAGCTCCATCTGATGTTTGGCCATGGCTCTCTGCATCTGTTTCCATCAGGTGCTGGGTGAAGTCTCTCCAGTGATGGTTATGCTAGGTGCCTGTCTAGGAGTGTACAGCTAGACTCTCTTTCCTTGAAAACCACTTGGTTTTAATGAGGGAATGTCCCTCAAGACTCATGAGTAGAAGATGACATTCAGAAATGGTTGTGATGGTTGGTTTTCAGTGGGGACTTGCCACAACTAAGAATCACTGGAGATGGGTATCTCAGTTGAAGAATTATCTAGACCTGGTTGACCTGTGAGCAGGACTGCAGGGGATTGTCTTGGTTGTTAATTGAGGTGGAAAGACTCTTCCCAAATGTGTGCAGCACCATTTCAAGGGCTGAGCCCCAAGTTGTGTAATTATTAAGCCACAAGCAAGGATCTATGCATTTATTGTCTCTGCTCTTGACTGTGGATGTGATGTTTTAAGCTCCTGCCTTGTCTTTCCCATAATGATGGACTGGGACCTAGAATTGTGAGCCAAAGAAAGCCTCCTCTCTCTCCTCAGTTGCTTTTGGTCAGGATACTTTATGACAGCAACAGAGTGAAATTAAAACAAAGGCTCTGACCTAATCAATGGATTAATCTATAATCGAGTGGACTATTGGGAAGTGAAGAAAGCTAGGAGAGATGTAGCCTAGTTGGAGAAGGTAGGGCACTTGGTGTGTAACCTGTGCTCCAGGAGACCTCTGCTGCCTGGCTGCTCTACTACATAACCCCATAGCCATGGTGTTCTACCTCACCACAGCTCCAATAGATCCAGTCAACCATAGACTCAGATGTCTGAAACTGTGAATAAAAAAAATAAATAAATAAAATAGCTCTTCCTCCTTGAAGCTGTCCTTCTTGGCATTTTGTCATACACACACAAAAGTAAAAGATACACAGTCCTTATGTGTGCTAATAATGCCAGGCAAGGTCACATTTCCTCTGTGTGTCAGCAATGTCACATAGCCAACCTGCAGCTAACACCCAGTGCTATGAAGCCACGTCCCTCTGGCCATCCATGTATCCCAGTGGGCTGATTAAATCTGACCTGCTTACTCTCTTGTTTACATGCTTCATGAGATGGGGCTTCGAGCTCACAGCTTCATTCAGTACATTTATGTTACAAACCTCTTTGTAAATATCCATGAAAATCATAGATGAAAAAGAAAAAGGAATCTCAGAAGACAAGAGCAAAGCTCAGAGCACATCTCTGGATGCTTCTCCCTGGACCAGCTTTACTTTGCAATCAGTCCCTTCAAAAGAGGGCTGTTTAATCAAGAATTATTCCATCCCATTGTCCTTTTTTTTTTTTTTTTTTTTTTTTCCTCTCTCCCTGCCAAGCACTGTGTTGAAGTTTAGAGTTCTGGATGAAACTAATCCTGAAAAACTGGTTCATCGTGAAGCAAGGCTGGCTGGCAGCATCTGTGGCTACTTTCCCAGATTCTTGTACACTTGCCAGCCCTTCAAACTTCTAGGAGGGCATTTGTAAATGCTTCTGATGTGTTTGCTGTGTGGAGATTTACTCAAGTTGTTAGTGGGGTTGTGTGCACATGTGCATGTGGGTGTGTAGAGGACCATGTCCATATCTTCCCTTGATTACTCTCTACCTTCATTTTGTAACATTTTTGTGTTTATTTTTTAGTCATCACATACTGTGTTAGAAGCATTATGGCCTTTTTGAATGAAATGTGTTTCTGTGGTTCTCCTTCCTGCCATCCACCTATCCCTGTTCTTCCTACAGACCCTGCCCCTCTTTCATGTCCCATTTGTCCTTTTTGCCTACTTGCTATTCTTCCTCATCACCCTCTCTTCATCTCACCAGTCAACAGATGGATAATGAAAACATGATACATATAGACACTGGAATACTATACAGCTATGAAGGAAATTTGCAAGATCTGGAGAGTATTGTGGTGGTTTGAATATGCTTGGCCCAGGGAGTGTTACAGTTAGGAGGTGTGGCCTTGTTAGAGTACGTGTGGCCTTGTTGGAGGAAGTGTGTCACTGTGGGTGTGGGCTTTAAAACCCTTGTCCTAGCTGTCTGGAAGCCAGTCTTCTCCTAGCTGCCTTTGGAACAAGAGGTAGAACTCTCAGCTTCACTTGCATCATGTCCGCCTGGACCCTGCCATGTTCCTGCTTTGTTGATAATGTACTGAACCTCTCAACCTGTAACCTAGCCCCAATTAAATGTTTCCTTTATAAGAGTTGCTTTGGTCATGGTGTCTGTTCACAGCAGTAAAACCCTAACTAAGACAAGTATTAAGTGAGGTAACCCGAACTCAGAAAAAAAAAAAAAAACAAGTGACACGTTTTTCATTATATACAGATCCTAGCATATAGCTTTATATGTATCTGTGGAAATGGGTTTAAGTGTTGCACCTCACTACTAAAGTTGGAGTCTACCATGTCTGGCTACCTTTCCTGAGCTCAGCACAAAATGGAGGAGTCCCTTTTCTTAGCAGGGCTTCCTCCTCTTCTCCTGATCTGGGGAGCTTGACTCTCAATCTTCTACCTGAGGAATGTCATGAAATCCTTGGCAGAAATTACAGGTTAAACTTCTAGAATGCCTCTCCATGCAAATGAGACCTCTCCATGCAAATGAGCTATCCCTAGAACCTTAAGCCTCAGCTAATGAAACTTTATCCTAAGAAGAACCCTTTCCCACTCTCCAGTGTTCATATATATGGTCCTTTATTCGCCCTGAATAAAGTGTATGCACATAAGCTGTTTCATTGACTGTTGGTCTAAGAGATGCTGTAACTAAAATCCTCAGAGAAGGCCTTCTTTCTCTGGCATTTACTGCCAGACCAGGATCCTGCTGACTCACTTGTTCTGGACTTAGCTTCATCCTTCCCTGGTGTATAGCAGTGCCTGGACACCCTGAGGGAAGAAACAGAAAATGGATCCACAGGAGACAGAATCTCTTTCTGATCCTTAACCTCATCTATTCAGTTAAGCTGGCTGGCCATTTCCACACTCCCACTACTGGACTTACAGAATCCTGTCACCTACCTCCAGCTTTCCATGGATTCTGGGGATCTGAACTCAGGTCCTCATGTTTGCACAGCAAGTACTTTGCTGACTAAGGCATCTCCCCAGCCCTTGTTCTTTTCGACACAAGGTATGCAGCCCAGGTTAATCTTGAACACTCAACCTCCTAGTTCTGGGTTTAGATGCACAAACCACCCACCACACAAAGGTTGTAGATGCTTCTAAGATGAGATGGTGCCTTCTTCCTGGGTAAGAAATGCAAACTATAGTTGCTTTTCCTCATGTTTCCAAACTATGTTTTGTCTCTAAAATTCGCTAAGACCACCCATTACACTGGGCATCTAATTTGACCTGGAGTATAATCTATGCTATCCCAGAATACCACAGAGGACTGTTTCATCATCTACCAAATAGCAATTATCATCTTAGTACTCAATATGGTAGTGCCATACTTGAATGACACCATTGACTAAAAGAACCAATATTCAACATGTAGTAAAGATTTTTAAACAGATTTTTTTTATTTTTGAGGCTGGCCTCCAAATGAAGTTCTTCCTGCTCCTGTTCAAGATTACAAGCAGGCACAACCACCTGCTAAGATTTGGGTCTTTTGTTATATGTTTTTTGTTTTTGTTTGGGGTATGAGGGGTCTTGGTTGTTTTACCTATCAGGAGTCCTTGGAGACAAACCCAACTCTCAAGCTTCAAGTGAGTCTCTAAGTGGCCATGAATTTGAAAGCAGCTCAATTGCTGGACCACGAACATCTGAAGTGCAAGAGCAAGTCACTGGCTCTTATCTGCGGCTTCAGAAACACAAGGAGAAAAATACAAAGACACCCGGAAGTAGGAAACTCTCCAGACTATTCTTTTCCACTGAGGTTTGCCTGAGTGGTTCCTGTTTGTATTCACTGCAGAGTGGCCCCAGAACAAAGGAACCCGTTCAGCCAGTCTTCAGAGCTGTGAATACTGTCACCCATGCATCCTGAATAAAGAAGAGCTGCTACCCTCTCCTTTGGTTTTAATAATAACAAAGCTTTCCACCAGGATGGACTCCCATCGATTTGATTACAAGGGCAGTGATGTTCCCTATTTTACATGCAGTACTGAGCTGAGTGTTTGTTTTGTCTTAAGGTTCACCACCAACAAAAGCAGACAAGGCCCTCTGAATGCTAGAGAGCCCAAGCTAATGACACCTTTGCTGACCAGCCATCTGGTGTCACATGCAGAGATTAACCTCTGAAATCTAAGTGAAACTGTGACCTGCCCTGCAGAGCACTGTGGTGTCAACAATTTGTTCCCTGCATTTGTGAGGTGACAGGCTCCATGAGGAGAGCTATGCTACTGCGAAATCATGACACTGAGTTCTCTGGGTTCTTTCACATTTGTTTGTTTGCTTGAAAATTTCATTCATGAGCATAATGTGATCCTCTCCACTCTTTACTCTCAATTTGATTTTCTTAAAAAAAAAAAAAAAACCACCTGAGTCTAGTTGGTGCTGCCTATGTGTGCATAGGTGGAGGACCCTACTAGAGCATCCCCAAAGAGAGCTGTCACTCTCTTCCCATAGGAGCCATTAGTTGCCAATAATTCCTCCATTAAGGATAGAATTTCATTCGTCCCTCTCACAGCCACACTGGGGTTTTGGCCAGCTTGGTCTTGCAAAGGTCTCATACAAGTAGTCATAGCCATTGTGAGTTTGTTTCTGTGTGTAATGGTCCTGTCATGTCCAGCAAATGCTGCCCTCGTGCCTCTGGCACTAACAATCTCTCTGCCACCTCTTCTTCAAAGACTTCTTAGTTTGAGGAGGGAAATAAGCTGACAATGGCTCCTTTAGAGCTGACCATGCTACAGTCTTTTCTCTGCCTGTTGACCAGTTGTGTGTCTCTCCGTGTGTTAATTGCCATCTACAGCTAAGCTTCTAGGATGAGGGCTGAGAAATTCACTAACCTACGTACGTAACGACAAATACTGAGGCGGCAGTTTGTTACTACGTCCACTTAGCAGAATAATAGTGCTAGGTTCTCCCCTAGGGCCGATGATCTAGCTTGGTCGCATGCTTTTGGTCCAGTTAATGGCACCAACAGTGCATGAGCCCTATCTTATAGAGCAGGATTCAACTCTAGTCAGAGAGGTGAGACTGGGTTTGCTTGTTTGCTTGCTTGCTTGCTTGGTTTTTAAGGCTGTTGATGCTTTGGGTGTAAAATATCCCCCATAGGTCCATGTGTGTGAATAGTTGGTCACCAGTTGATAGTGTTGTTTGGGTACCTTTAGGGACCATTAGGAGTGAGGCCTGCCTGGGGGGAAGTAGGTTGCTAAGAGGTGGGCCTTGAGGGTTATACTCCAGCCCTGTTTCTAGCTCAATTATCTGTTGCCTGAGACTCTAAGACAGTGATTTGCAACCTGTGGGTCATGACCCCTTTGGGATTGAACAACCCTTTCACAGGGGTCACATATCAGATATCCTGCATTTGAGATATTTACATTATGACTCATAACAGGAGCAAATTTACAGTTATGAAGTAGCAATGAAAGTAATTGAACGACTGAGGTTTATCACAACATGAGGAGCTGTGTTACAGGGGCTCAGCATTGGGGAGATGAGAGCCGCCGCTCCGAGAGAAAGAATCCCTGTTGCATGTGCCCACCACACAAGGTCACCATGAGAAACTGAGATCCTCTCAAATCATGGCCCTAAGATATATATATACACACACACAGTGTATGTATGTATATGTGGCCATGTTGTATATAATAGTCACAGTGTGATATATATATATCACACATATGATATAGACCAATGGATAGATAGATCACTGTGATTATTTATATTGAGACAAGAAAAGGAAAATGAAAGCCAGGACTCGTGATAGGGGTCTGTAACCTCAACACTTGGGAAGCTGAGTTCAAGGCCTGCATAAGCTATAGAGATAGAAGCTAAAGCCCAACCTAGGCAACTTAGTGAAACCATGTCTCTAAATAAATAAATAAATAAATAAATAAATAAATAAATAAATAAATGCAGCTGGGAATTTAGCTCTGGTGTAGAGAAGGGCTAGAATGTGTCACTAACGGGCTGAAGGCATGGCTTAGCAATAGACCATTTGCCCAGCATCAACGATAATTCGTTATAAACGCATATGCATTTGATTCCAGTTTGGGGCCATGGTGGAAATGTACCAAACCCAAAGTGACTTTGGATGTTCTTCCAGGCTGTCCTACTCAGATCGTAAAGCAGGGAAAGAAATGGGGATCTCAGGAATACATGCTCATTCCAAAAGTCAAACAGGTGCACTGAGATGTACCACCGTGGAAGCTAACATTCCAGGGTCATGGAGTTCTAGTGTGATAGAAATGTCAACTACTAAAAGACTCCAGCCAACTCAGCATTGGTAATTCCTGCTAGATCTCCTCTGTATCACTTAAGGAAAGGTAAGAAGATGAATGTGGTTATGAACATTCCCAGTCAAGCAAGAGAATCACAAGTTTGAAGCTAGCCTGGGGTGATGGTTAGTTTAAAGGTCAACTGGCCCCAACCTAGGACCACCTAGGAAGAGTCTCTGTACTGGCTGGTTTTGTGTGTCAACTTGACACAAGCTTGAGTTATCACAGAGTAAGGAGCTTCAGGTGAGGAAATGCCTCCATGAGATCTAGCTGTAAAGCATTTTCTCTATTACTGATCAAGGGGGAAGGGCCCCTTGTGGATGGTGCCATCTGTGGGCTGGTAGTCTTGGGTTCTATAAGAGAGCAAGGTGAGCAAGCCAAGGGAAGCAAGTCAGTAAGAAACATTCCTCCATGATCTCTACATCAGCTCCTGCTTCCTGACCTGCTTGAGTTCCAGTCCTGACTTCCATTAGTGATGAACAGCAGTGTGGAAACATAAGCTGAATAAGCCTTTCCTCCCTAACTTGTTTCTTGGTCATGACGTTTTGTACAGGAATAGAAACCCTGACTAAAACAGTCTCAATTGAGGAATTATCTAGACCAAGCTACCCTGTAGACAAGTTTGTCAGGTTTACCTTGATTTTAAGTGCCCCAGACCACTGTCGGTGGCACCATTCTGTAGGCTGGTCCTTGAAGTGTATAAGAGTAAAGAAAGCCAGCTGAGCAAGCTAACAGGGAGCTAGAGTGCACTCATTTCTTTTTGCCCTTGACTGTGGATGTGATGTGACCAGATGTCTCAAGCTCTTGCTTCTGTAACTTCCCTACAATGATAAGAATATAACGGATATAACCTGGAATCATACAAATATACCCTTTTGTCCTCAGTCGCTTTTTGCCAAGGTATTTGTCATAGCAACAGAAATGATGCTAGAATTCCTAGGCTATAACGCAAAAGCAAAAAAAAAAAGGGGGGGGGCTTCTAACTCAGGCTTTGATCTGTTTATATACTGAGTTGAACTCAAAGTAGAGAGATAGCCCTAGGCCAATAACCTCCTGCTTATTTGGTTAACACACATTCCGATTTCAAATATTGCTGAATAAATTTGAACACTCCTAGCCCAGATCATAGGATATAATAAGAGTTCAAAACATGTTTACTTCCTTTCTCACTAAGGATCAACCCTTGTCCTCTACTGTTCAATAATCCCTAATTTCAAGCAATTTGCCATTTTTTAAAAGAAGGAAATAGATAACAAGTAGACAATGGAAGTGTTACTAGTTTAATATGTATATTCAAGAAATACCCAAGCTCAAGAGGTAGCTGTAATTTGCCTAGAATCCTCCAATAAGGGTCTGGGAGCATTGCTCGGCCATAGTCCACCTATGTACAATCCACCAGTTGGTAGCCAAGAGCGTGGCTCAGTGATAGAGCCCCTGGCTAGAATCCTCCAGTGAGGAGCTGTGCATGTGGCTTAGCAGTAAAATGCCTTCCTAGAATCTTCCAATGGGGCACTAAGGACATAGTTTAGTGGTAGAGTTCCTGCCTAGAATCCCCTAGTAAGGGGCTGGAGATGTAGCTGAGTTAGGAGAGTGCTTACTTACCTAGGATGCACAAAGCCCTGAGTTTCATCTTGAAAATTAACAGGGAGAGGGAGACAAGAGAAGAGAAGATGAAGGACTAGAGAAGAAGAGAAGAACTAGGCATGCAGCTCAGTGATAGAGCACTTTCTTAGTGTACAAACCCCTAGGTTCCATACCTAGTACTGTAGAAAGAAAAGGAAGGAAGAAACAGGGAGAAGTGGGAGCAGGGGAAGGAGTGGGAGGGAAGGGAGAAAAGGGAAGGGGGGGGAGAGAAATAAAACCCAGGGAAGATGTTAGATTGACGGTCTAAATTGGGGGATCAATTTCAGTAAGGTCATAGACATTAAGAGATGATCCAGCCCTCCTGACCATTGGCCATCATGGAAACCGTCCTGCACTCTGAGAATGAGCTTTCAGTAACAGTAAACCAAGAAAATGGAGAGCTCCATTCACTCCTTAATACCTGTCCATCTCCTGTCTCTTCTGCCCAATGGGATCCTTCAGGTTGACTGAAGCCAGATATCTAAGTGGATTAATTGTTATTTATGACACCATTCTGAACCATGAGGCATGGGTGGCCTCCCACCACTGTTCACTAGAGAAATGGTGCAACAGTAATCAACAAATGAATGGAATTTGCCTCCCTGCCAAGGAGAAGTTGCTGTCATCATCCTACCCCAGTCATCAATTAAAGGATTAAACAGTGAGTGAACTGCCAGAGTTTAACTATAATCTTAGACTCAGACTCCATGAGGAAGGACACAGGCATAGATGTATCATTTGCAGAGTACCTCACTGTGTGTGTGTGTGTGTGTGTGTGTGTGTGTGTGTGTTGGTCCCAATCTATCTCTGTCTCTATTTCTGTTTCTGTCTGTCTCTTTGTCTGTTTCTACGTGTCTCTCTGTCTTTCTCCATCTCTCTTTCTCTGTCTCTCTCTGTCTCTCTTTCTCTGTCTCAATATCTCCTTGTCTCTATTTCTGTTTCTATATGTCTATGTCTATCTGTGTCTCCTTGTCTCCCCCCCACACCCACACACACCTCTTCTGTTCCATGACTTTTCTTGATATTTGGTGTTTCTCAGTTACTGATGTATTCATTACTCTCCTTGTAGCTGTGACAAAGTATCTGATTAAAGCAACTTGAGGAAAGAGAGGTTGGTTCTGGCTTACAGTTGAGTGTTCAACAGCAAGGGTAGGAAAGGTATGGCTCTGTAGGCATGTGAGACCACTGGTTACATTGGGTCCACAATCAGGAAGTAGATAAACTTTGACACTGGCACTCAGTTCACTCAGTTCAATTCAGTCCAGGATCCCAGCTAGCACATGGTGCTCCCACATTACAGATGACTCTTCCCATCTCACTTAGACTCTACCTCAAAGGCACATGTAGAGGTATGTCTCCCAGGTGACACTAAACCCTGTCAAGGCGACAGTAAGTTTAAGCATTACAGGTAATAAACGTATTAAAATCATGAAGGGAAATGGATTCACATTAGAGGAAAATGTCTTTATTCTTTTAGAGAAGAAACATTCCAGTAGTCTTTGTTGCAATCCCTACGTAGAATTAGGCCGGGGAAAGACACAGGTACTGAAAGCACCAGCTGGTCATGGTAGTTCACACCTTGAATCCCAACATATGCAGAGGCAGAACAATAGCAAATCAAAGTCCAGCCTGGGCTACACAATAAATAACAGGCCAGCCTAAACTAAAAAACAGGGTTCTCTCAAAACAAACAAACAAACAAACAAAACAAGACTAGAAGACAATCAGGCTTACATTATGTCCTACCCAATGGGCAATGGTGTTTTCTCCAAAGGAGAGGAAAGCTGAGAGGGCACAAGGCTAGCCAGGACATGAGGTCAGCAAAAGGAACACCAATCTAGAATGAAGTACTGAGAGGCTGTTAGAGAAACGGATTCATCATAGAAACAACACAGACTTACAAACCCTTTTCAATGGCACAAGCCCTTTCTATACATTAGCTCACTGGAGCCTCACAGTCACCCTAGGTTGGAAATATAGTGACTAATCTGACCTTTAAAATGACAAGTCTGCCAAGCCTGGAGGCACAAGCCTGCCATCCCAGCATTTAGAAGACAGAGACAGAAGAAAGATTGTGAATTCCAGGCTAGCCTGAACTGCGTAGCAAGGTCTGTCTCAAATAACCCACTTCCAAAATTAAACATAAAGACAGCAAGAAATCTGGCTTTCAAGAGGCTAAATAACTTACAACAAAAACTCAGCTAATAAGTGGAAGAAAGCTAAGAATCAAATCAGGCAGACAGATTCTAGAACCCAATTCACAGCAGAGCTATCTGCCTGGCTCCCTGTGTGTGTGTGCACGTGTCTGTGTGTGTATCTATGTATTCATGTGGGTGGGTGTACTTGTGGGCACATGTGTGTTTGAAAGCCAGAGGTCAGCATCAGGTGTCTTCCTCAGTTGCCTAGACATTATTTATTGTAATAAGATCTCTCACTGGACCTGAAGCTCCCTGATTAGATGAGCTGGACAGCCCGTGTGCCCGTCTTGGGTTTCCCAGAGTTATAGCTATAGATGCATGCCTCTATGCCAAACATGTTACATGGATATTGGGGATTTAAACTTGAATCCTTATCTTGCACAGTACACACATTACTAAAAGAGACTTCAACCCAGCCCCGTTTTTTAAAAGTGTTTTCTTCAAGATTCATGTGGGACTCGCAGACCATGCCACCAGAGGAATGGGCATGAGATTGGTGAGGTGGACCTTGCTCAAACCCCAGAAATCTCAGAATTTGAGACTGGCAGGAATGTTTCCATCTCTGTTTCCATGCCTGCACTTAACCAGGACCCCCAACCAGGTGATCACAAGCAGTCAGTCATATAGCACAGCACCTGGAATTCTTCCCCATGCAAATAGAACATCACCAGCATCTTAGCCTCAGCCAATGTACTCTATCCAAATGGAATAAAGAGCAGAAGTTATTTCACCAAGGATCATCTGAGACTGTTTTTACTGAGCTGTAACACTTGGAGAAAGCCCCCCTCCCCCAGCACTCATCATTGAACCTTGGACCCGCCCACCTGGCCAGGCTCCTGTAGCTCACAGAGGCTCACACAGAGCTCCGCCCTCCCACCCCTACCCCACCCCCACCCCGACATCACAGCCACCACTGAAGCTGCCCCCCCCCCGGACTTGAAACCCCAGACACCTGCCCCACACAGGCCGCTTGCCCCTCACCAGCCGCCTGAACCTGTTTATTCATTTAATAAGAGCTGGAATACTTCCGACGTTCCTGATTGGACCAGACCCTTGTGGACCCAATTTGTCCCAGACTCAGCTTCACCCTCCTCTGTCTGGCCTACAGCAATGTCTGACGCCCCGGAAGGACAAGGTGGACTGTTGACCTCACGGGTTCCAGACTTTGCCCTGTCTTCTCAGAACGGATGTCCCGGTGGCACCAGGGAACCCCACCAGGAGAGGCAGATTCATTCTGGAGAAGAAAATACCCATATTGTAGAGCCCATGAGTTTTCCCTCAATACTACAGTGAGAAAAATGTGAGCATACATAGATACACACACGGAAGGGGGGGGAGAAGTACATACAGATAAACACATACAGACAGACAGACACAAACACGTACATATACACAAAGACACACACACACTTACCTATACATATGCAGACCTATACAGACATACACACAGATACTTACACAGACGCCCATACACACATATACAGATGTGTGATTGAAAGTATGTAAAAATGTACACACATACCCACCTCTGGTCACAATGGAGCCTAAGATTGTATTGTATATCTCTACCCTTCCTTTGTCCCCCTCCCTATCTACTTGGCAGCAGCTTATCTTGCTAGGTCAGGGGTTCTCAACCATCCTAATGCTGTGACCCTTTAACACAGTTACACATAAAATTATTTTCACTGCTACTTTATAACTGTAATTTTGCTACTGTTATGAATCATAGTGTAAATATCTGTGTCTTCTGATGGTCTTTGGAAACACCTATGAAAAATCATTTGACCACCAAATGGGTAGCAACCCACAGGTTGAGAAACACTGTGCCAGGTGACATCAGAACTGAGTAAAGCTCTCATGACACTTATTTCAAAACTATTGATACAGAGACTCTGGCCATTGAAAGGCAATACAGGGGTGTGTGGGGAGATGGAACAGTGAGTAAGAGTGATTGCTATGCAAATATGAAGTACAAAATTCAGATCCCTGGTACCATGTAAAAAGCTGGAAGTGTCTGTCATGTCGGCACTGTGCCAGCTGGAGACAGGAAGACTGCTGGGAATTGCTGGCTAACAGCCTACCTCGGTGTTCAGGGGCAGACCCTGTATCAAGAGAATAAGATGGAGTGGGATAGGTCAGAACGTGTCCTCCTTCTCTGGCCTCTGTGCATGTACATATACACACATATACACACATACACATACCACACACATATATATACAATAAACACACAGATCACACACATATATACATGCTCACAACACACATAATACATACACAGATCATACACAATACACACAAAACATACACACACATAAACACACCCACATACACACACACACACACACACACACACACGGAAGGAGAGCATTAGAGAATTGCTACTGCCCTAAACACACCTCAGATATCATCACCTGGAAGTACTTAGTGCCTTGACACCCTACAGTTCTGTGACATGTAACAGAGAGTAACATCCAGCCCAAGGGTGACAAAAAATAAATCTATCTGAGCACACTAGTGAGCTGTGCTCCATTGCCACCCTCTCCCAGAACTTCCTCAAGGGCATAATGGCTGAGCAGTGTGCTTGGCAAACAGAAGGAAGGGTCCTACTGTGACCACAAACAACAGTGAGTCTCGCTGCCACAGCAAGGATTAGACTGTGAGAAAATGACTGAAAACATCAACTTAAAGAACAGGCTTGTTCGGTTTTGCTCATGATAGCAGGAGTTCCACTACAGGGTCACTTGGCGCCATTGCTCCTGGTCTACCATGGGGCAGAGTCTGGGACTGGAGTTTCTGAAACAGGAATCAGCTCACCTTTGGAAGAAGGGAGAGGGGGAAAGGGGGATGGAAAAAAACAAAAGAGGAGGAGCGGAGAACTGTCATGACCCAGTGACTTCTTAGAAGCCTACCTCTCCCACTGCTGTGCTGGAGACCAAGCCTTCTCCACATGAATCTTTGAGAAACAGTTCAGATCCACATGTTAAAGAAGCTGCTACACACCCTATTCCAGGTGTTCTTCTGTTCTTGCATCAGATCAAAGCAGGGGTGTCTAATCCATCACCATCCTGAACCTCCCAAGACAGGAGTTGATCATGTTAGCAGTGGAGGCTAAGAGTGGCTCTGGAAAGCCAGACAGAGCTAGATTCCAGAAGATCTTAGGAATGGACAGGCTCCTAAAGCTAACCCTGGTGCCTGAAGCAACTTGTGGAGTTTGCCTTCCAAAGGTGTCTGGAATCCTTTTTATGCCTCACCGTTCCCATCTGTGCCTCTATGGAAGCTTCCCTTGGCTGCTCGATGAAGAACTGAGCCTCCCCAGGCCCTTGAACAGACACCCTTCCCTCCAAAACACAGATACTGACATTCAGATGGTTAGTAGATCTCTCAGCACAGTTCCCGTACACAGTGAGCTGAACATGTCTTACCAAAATCCTATACATCTCTGAAGGCATTAATTCAAGGAATACAGCCTGTGGGTCCTCCAGTGGCAGACGACATTAAAATGAACCCAGGAGAATAGGAATAATAGTCTCCGAGCAGACTGCACAGTGCACTTGATGTGCATGTGTGAAAATGGGATAATAAACTGACCACTTTGTGCAATGACTAAGGGCCAAAATAAACAAAAACAAAAGAACAGACATGTCCCTTGAATGCTCATGAATTCTTCTAACAACTCTGTGTTTAAGCCCCCCCCCCAACTTAACAATTATTTTATTTGACTGCTAATTGTGTGAGTCAGGAATCTGGGTGAGGCTTAGATAGACAATTCTGAATTGGAGCCTCTCACAGAGTGGCAGTCAGATGTCCCCACAAGTACTGTGGTCATGTGAGGGCTCAAGTGGCCTGGCTGTCTGCCATGGCTCACACAGACGGCTGGCACTTAATGCTCCAGGCAGCTGCCTGCACAAGAGTGTCTGAGTCCACAGCCTCTGCAGGGTGGTCAGGACTCTTACAAAAAGATAGGGTCTTCCAGAATAAGTGTCCCAGTGCACAAGCTGCTGACGACTTTAGCTCCAGTAACAGTTCTGCATCACATCTGCCATGTTCTATTAGATGGAAGATCCACCAAACCCACCCGATCCAAGAGTGGAAGACACAGGAGCCCCAGCTTTCAGTGACAGTATCAGGTGCCAGAAAGGTTAGAGACACTTTTATGTTATATACAAGTAACATTATACAGACTGAGCAGGTTGTATTTATGTCATTAAAGGGTATATATGTACACATATAGAGTACATACATTCATATGTAAGAATATTTAAAGAAAAAGAGGCCATAAATTTGAAACAGATCATGGGGGGAGGGTTGGAGGGAGAAAATGATACAATCATACTATAATATAAAAACAATTAAATAAATAGAATAGGGACTATGTGCATAGCTCAGTGTAGAGTCCTGCCTAGAAAACCATCAGTGAAAGGCTGGGAGCATGGCTCAGCAGCCCAGAAGCCTCCAGTGAGGAGTCTAGGGTGTGTCTCAGTGGTAGTTCTGGGTTTTTTGGTGTTTTTTTTTAAGCACCACTTGACCTTGCTAACCCCTGAGTGATATTTAATTCAGTAACCAACTTCCTATGCTCAGATCCCAGACCGCAGAACGACTGTCAATACGGTAGATCTAAAGGAGAGAAAGATAATGTTATCTAGGAAGGGCTGGAATAGAAGGGAGTGCTCTATTGCTCTCTTACCCAGAAACAAGGTATGTTAACTATTAAGTTAGAGTGTCTAGCATGTTCAAGAAGCCTTTACTTAAAGATACTGAAGAGTCTTGACTGTCAACCTGATTGGATGGGAAACACCTAGAGTTGTGTAGCACACCTCTGGTTAGCTTTGACCTAATCAATGGATTAATCCCTTGATAGAATTCCAGTGTGGTGGTATTCTTGAAGATGGTGAAAGGTAGGAGGTAGGTTTCTTTGAAGGAATGGGGTCATGGGAGGAGGGGTCATGTTCATTGACTACTTTCTGTATCTGTTTGTGTGGATTCTGTCATGATATGAACTGGTCCACACTGTCAGACCCCCTCCACCATAGTGAATGATACCCCTGAATCCATGAGCCAAAATAAATCTTCTCTTTAGCTGTTTAGAGTACACAGGTTCCATAAAAGTAACTAACACACTAAGACCCTTCCGGTAGTTTGCTGCTATTTTGAAGATACTTAGAGATATTTCCTGCGAATCCAACCAGAATGCTAAGCAAAGCCTTTATGGATCTCAAGCATGAACAACTGCATAATGCGGCTGCTTGTTAGAAAGAATTCTCATTTCTAAGTGGTACTTCAGGTAGTTGTAAGAGGTCATAGACTTAATTGTATCCTGTTAACAGCCACTGAATGCTTCAGCTGAGTGGCTGCTGTTGCCAAATTGTTCCCCTTGGAGATGAAGAGTTCACGCCCTCTGGTGCTCTAAAGCCCTGCCTCTTCTGAAGCCACAGGCAACAAGTACTGGCTGGAAAGTTTGGGTTCAAACCCTGTGCATTTGTAATCACAGCTTCAGGGAAGCAAACACAGGTAGATCCCTGTGTCTTGATGACCAGACAGCCCAGCCCAATTGATGTGTTCCAAAGCAGTAAGAAACCCTGTCTCCAAAACCAAGGTGGAACCTGCAAAATGGCTCTGTGGTAAAAAAGCAAGTTTGGATCTGAATTCCATACCTGGAACCCACATAAAGGTTTGGAAAGGGAGAATCAAGTCCACAGAGCTGGACCACTAGCTCTACACCTATACCATTCATTATGTATACACACACACACACACACACACACACGTCCCACATACATACACGCACATATGTGAGCACATATACACACACATATACTCACCCAAAAATAGATCTTCAAGAAGTGGGGTGGTGGTATTCATCTGGAATCTCGGCACTTGGAAGCCTGAGGCGAGGGAACCATGAGTTTGAGGACAGCCTTGGCTACATAGTGTGACCTTGTCTTTAAAAAAGAAAAGTCATTCAATCCTATTTTAAGCACTTTGTTCTCATAAGAAAGCATCACATGGGCAAAGCCCTGGTAAATTAAGAAAGGTTAGCCAATGTGCAAGGAATTTGACAAAAAAGAGAACTCAGTACAAATTGCTCTCCCAGATCTTAACATGCACACAGTGAAATGTACATTGAATAAGAAAAGTAGGTCACAGGAATGATATAGAAATGACCTAAAAACACAGCCCCACTGAGAAGCTGCAGGCCTTTTTCTGTTTTAATTAAGTGGCATGGTTCAGACATTCTGTCCAATCAAACGCAGCTGAACATTCTGTCCCCTGTACCTAAAGCACATGACAGCATTTAGGCATGCTCTTTATCCAACCCTGAATATGGAATCAATCTAGAATTATTTTTTTAAATGAGTTTAGCGTAGCATGGGAAATGCCTGTGTTGGGAATTTAATAGCATGTGAGAGCACACGATGTATAAACAAGTTTAGGAGAAAAACACTTCCCACCACGTCGTGGGAGAACAGTGTGATGACACAAGACTATTCCCATGAGGAGGGCTGGCACAGCTCACCTGGATATGTTACTGTTACCAGATTACTGTTTTGATCAATTTCACTGAGGTAATTGATCACTTTTTTTTTCTCTTTCCTGTGTGAAAAATGAGAGACACTAACATTTTGCATCAGCTACTAAAACGTTTTGGTGACGTTTGTGTTATATGCGTGCGTGTGCACATATTCATATGTGTGCAGGTACACATGCACCTGGAAGCCAGATGACAAGCTCAGCTATCTCTCTCAGTCACTATCCACCACCCTCATTGGCCGGATATTCACTGAGTTTTCTAGGCTTTCTGGCCAGAGAGCCACAGGGATCTACCTGTATCCACCCAATTACCCAGCAATAGAATTACAAGCAGTACCACCGTGTCTGGTGTGTGTGTGTGTGTAGTGTGTAGAGGGGGGTGTGGAGGGTGTGTGTGGGTGTGTGGGTGTGGCGTTGTTTGGTTTTGTGTTTGTTTTTATAATTTTTGCTTGGCTTTTGCTGCTGTTTGCTTGTTTGTTTTTAGTATGGGGTTCTGGTTTGTCTTGTTTGAGACAAAGTCTTAATAAATACCCCAGAGCAATAAGGAACTAGCCAGAATCCCCCTACCTCTCTCTTCCAATTTCTGGGATGACAAGTGTATATCATAATACCAGATTTTAGATTTTCCCTTTTATCTTCTCTGTATCTCTCCCATGGAAACTGTAAGAAAAATATGTGTCAGGTGTGATGATCTTACCCACCTAACAAGCACTGGCCTCTTTAATGAAATGGATGCCCAGTGGGTCTGGAGAACTTCTTCCAACTTACTTGGATTAGTGGTGGCAGAATCAAACTGAGAATCAGCTGAGTGACAGAGACACTCTAGGAAAGCAAGCATTCACAGAAGACAGCATAAATCCAGGATAGGAGAAGGTGAAAATCAGCCTGTGTCCTGGTGTACACACCTACAGCCCAGCACTCAAGAGACAGACGTAAGAGGATTTCTGCAACCATGGCCAGCTGGGGCAACCTAGAGAGACCCTGCCTCAAGAAAGGTGGAAGGAAAGGTGTTTAATGAACAAGGGTCAACACCTGGAACTGTTCCCAGCTGTCCTACAGCAAGATGGGAAGGTGAAGACAGAAGAATCACCCAGAAGCTCCTGAGACAACTAGACAAGAGAGTCTCAGCTAGGCATGATAGACCATAGCTTTACCCCAGCGATCAGGAGGAAGAGGCAGGTAGATTTTTGTGAGTTCGAGGCCAGCCTGGTCTACCGAGTGAGTTCCAGGACAGCCAAGACCACAGAGAAAAACCTTATCTCAGAGAGAGAGAGAGAGGGGAGGGGGGGAGAGAGAGGGAGAGGGAGAGGGAGAGGGAGAGGGAAAGGGAGAGGGAGAGAGAGCAGACACGTGTGAGCGAGCCAGCCTCTGCTGTCACACAGAGGAAACAAAGAAGCACTTCTGATTTCCACAAATGTGCCATAGTATGCATGAACCCACATACACAAATATCACACATATACACGCAGAATAATAATGAATGAAAACTTAAAAACATTACAATTTCAAGTGGCTTATCTCTGGTTTAATTTGAGATGGTGACCAACTTTCATTTCTGTCGCTGTGATAAAACACTGACCAAAATCAACTTGGGGGAAGAAAGTAGGATTTTTGTTGTTGTTGTTGTTGTTATTTGGCACTTTTATTGTTGTTGGTTGGTTGGTTTGGTTGTTTGGTTGTTTGGTTGTTTGGTTTGGTTGGTTTGGTTGGTTGGTTGGTTGGTTGGTTGGTTTGGTTTGTTGGTTGACTGGTTGGGTGTTTTTGTTTTTGTTTTTGCCTAACTGGTTATAGTCTATCATTGAAGGGAGCCAGGCAGGATCTCAAGGCAGAAATATAGAGGCAGAAACCTGAGCAGAAACCACGGAGGAACACGGTTTACTGGTTAGCTCAGCTACCTTTTTATATAACCCAGGGCCATGTGCCCAGAGATGGTACTGCCCATGATGGGCTGAGCTTCATCTATTATTAATCAAGAAAATGTCCCACAGACATGACCACAGGCCAATCTCATAGTGGCAGTTTCCAAATTGGGAGGCCCTCTTCCAGGTACATATAGGTTTGTGTCAAATTGACCAAAACTAATCATCCCAGGTTGAAATAAAATCCCAGTTTCTGATATTTTTTTAAATGTTCTTATCACTATGTACTCTCAAGGCCACAATGAACTGAAACTATGGAAACCATAAGCCAAAATAAACCTTTTCTTGAATATGTTGTTTGTATCGGGTATTTCGTTATAGCTATTGTTCTGTAGCAATTTCCTCTGAAGTAAAACATTGCTTCTAGGAAGGACAAAAACTTATGAGCTGTGGAAAATATTTTACAAGTCTCAGAAAGTTCCTGAAACTAACAGGATTCACAAGATACCACCTAAAGTTTATAAAAACATAATACCTACTGGATAAAAGAGACTCTTTGATCAGCCAAGGTACCAAGAGAAACTCTTCCACCAGCCGAACTACTTGCAAGTCCTGGGGTAGGTTTTTTCAGTAAAAGTTTATCCTTGAGTCATCCCTACTCAAGTAAATAACCCCTCACCCATACTCCTTTAAGTAATCCCAATAAACTAATTGGTTCACTAAGTTGGACTTTGGTAGAAGCATTATTTTGGTTGGTTGGTGATTCCCTATTTGAGTTGAGTAGACTTTTTTCATGTCTCCCAGGAAAGTAATACAGGAGCTACATAAAAATAACTTATATGACCTCTTCAAGACTAGGGGCAGAGATGGCTAACAAACACATTCTTAGCCCTCCAAACCAATGTGTATCTTGGGTGGCTGAACTATTGTCATCTTAAGTGACCTGTCTCTGTTTCTCCCCAATATATTCTTTTTTTCCTGGCCTACTTCAAGTCTCTCAACCACCCTTCAATGTCTTGGCATTTATTGCTAATAAACACAATAATACTTATCATCTGAAAGTTAATGGTACCGTTGAAAAGTTTTATGCCCATTATTTTTTGCTTGAATTTATGACACATTCTCCTCTAAGCAAAGGATAAATAAATAAAAGCACTTTATCACATTTATATCCTACTCAAATTCAGACATTGCTGAATAGGAAACAGACCAGGGACACGTAAGTGAGATTAACTCAAGTTGAAACAAAACTTTGCATTTGGGGCTCTGGAAACAGGTCTTTAAGAACTACATCTACACAGAGAATTCCAAGTGGATCACTAGACCAATAACCTCCATATGAAGGCCTTCTAGATTTTACTGCTCCCCAGAAACCATCAGGTAAGAGAGGAAAAGGCAGGGAGTGGCCCTGATCCCAATCGTAGCCCAATAATTATCTCAGTTTTCTACTTCCTCTGGAGAGTGAACATCTGACCCAAAAGGCTTTACAAAAAAAGGAAAAGGAAAAGGAAAAACAGGCTGAGAAGGTTTCCCAGACATGACATAGACTTCACAAAAGAAACTTCTGGCGAGTTTAATGGAAGCAAATCAGAAACAGATGGAATATGTTTCCTTCAAAATACCCATGGGCTTGAAAGCCCAGAAAACACACAAAAAAGTAAAAGGAAACCGTTTTTGCGAAGCTGAGCTTATGGCAAAAACCATGTGTTCTGGTTTCATCTCTGTTGCTGTGATTTTAAAAGAAAGAAAATTATGATCAAAAGCAACTTGGGGAAGAAAGGATTTATTTGGGTTTTACTTCCAGGTCATAGTTCACCACTGGTGGAATTAAGGGAAGGAACTTAGCAGAAACATGGCAAAACACTGGTTCATGCTTAGTTAGCTTAGAGAATGGTGTCACCCACAGTGGACTGGGCCCTCCTACATCTATTAACAATCAAGACAATCCCCACCAAAAAAAAAAAAAGAAAAAAAAAACCTGCCATCTGCCAATCTAATCAGCTAAGACTCCCTCCTGAGGTGATTCTAGGCTATGTCAAGTTGACAATTAAAGCTAATGGGCTACCTTAGAAAGTCTGGCCATGTTTGCCTAATGTAGAGGATAGAAAGGTGGTGAGGAGGCCCACCAGTGTCTCCCCTCAAGCTGAGATCATAGTTAATAGTCCCCCTTCCTGAACCTCTTGGGGAAGGATAACAAGGAAATGGATGACCCTGTGCCAGCTCAAAAGGTAGGTGATCAAGTCCTCTTTGGGTAGAACTTGAAGATCCCTGAATTCCTCCTTCTATCCTGTCTGGGAATTCTGACTATAGATCTACACAGAAGGACAACTGGCAATGTAATCAACCACCTCATACTCCTGCTGCCAAGACTTCCCAATCATGATGGACTTGACTATGTCCTCAAACTCAAGATGCTTTTCTCTAGTATTTTGTCACAGCAAAAAACATGAGTAACTGATATACCAGAGTAGCCTCACAGTCCCCTTTGCTCAACATCTCAGCCATTGAGATATGAATGCCATGGCTTCTGGCTTTTTGTTTAATTTTTTAAATAACAGCTAAAGAGATCAATCAGCAGTAAAGACTATTTACTTCATAATCATGAGGACTAGAATTTGGAACTCAACACCGAACATAAAAAGCTAGGCATTCTATGCATGCCTGCAATTCCAGCATTTAATATGTGATGGCAGGAGGATCAGGAGTTCAAGACCATCCTCAGCCATCGAATCAGTTCCAACCCAGCCTGGTTAATCCGTATTTTTAAAAAGGGGGGTGGGAGGGCTAGGAACTTGGCTCAGTTGCTAAATTTCTTCTTGCCATACAAGCATAAAGACCTGAGTTTGGATCCTCAGAATCCATAAAAGACAGAATCCATGTAGAGATAGGAGGATCCAGGGTTTACTGGGCAACCACCATTATAATAAAATGGATCATTTTCCAGGTAAAAATGAGAGACTCTGACTCAAAGCAAACAAGGTGGAGATTAGCTAAGGAAGAGACCTGAGGTTGACTTCAGGCCTTCACGTGCATGTGACCTGACATATGTGCTATGCACACACATGTTTCCAACTAGGAAACAATCCAAAACCTCACACAACTTATTATTTATAACACCAGGGGAGGGGGAGTTGGACTAGGGATATAGGTGGAGGTGGAGGAGTTGGCTAGTCTCAGTAGGAGGTCTCTATGGGAGAACAATCTCAGGTTGTAGTCATCTTCGAGGAAGAAACTGCAGGTGCTAATTTTTGTGCACACACACACACACACACACACACACACACTCCCAACATGCAAACTTAGACCAGAAGAAGGCTTTGCCATCTATCAGCCTCACACTAGAAGAAGACTCTGCCACTCCCATGGATCTGAGGCATTGTGTTCCTTGACATGGCCATATCTATGTGAAACAGCACACATATACTCAAGGCCTTCTTCACTCCCCACTCACACACGCATCCAAAATCCAAATATTTACCTTTGAGAATATAGCTTTTCATTAACTACTCCATTTTGCATATGAGCAAGTAGAAATACATTTCAAGAAGTGACTAGACTAGAGAGACGACTCTGTGGCTAATAAAAACAATCTTTGCTCTTGCAGAGGACCCAACTGTGTATCCTGGTACTCACATCTGGTGACTTACAACCACCTGTAACTCTAGCTCCCAGGCATCTGACTGTATTCTTGCCTCTGCAGTCACCTATATAGACACAACATATACACACAGAGACAGACACACAAACACACAGATAAAGATACATGTCTTAGTTAGGGTTTTACTACTGTGAACAGACACCATGTCCAAGGCAAGTCTTATAAAGGACATTTAATTAGGGCTGGCTTACAGGTTTAGAGGTTCAGTCCAGTATCATCAAAGCAGGAACATGAAAGCATCCAGGCAGGCATGGTACAGGAGGAACTGAGAGTTCTACATCTTCATCTGAAGGCTGCTGGTGGAAGACTGACTTCCAAGCAGCTAGAGTGAGGGTCTTAATCCCACAATCACAGTGACACACCTACTCCAACAAGGCCATACCTCCTATTAGTGCCACTCCCTGGGCCAAGCGTACACAAACCATCACAATACATAAATAAAAATTAAATAAATCTTTTAAAAGTAAGATATATACTTATATTTTTAGTAAACATGTCCAATTGCCCTCCAGTAAGGCAAAAGCTGTTCCAACCCAGCAATTAACTGTTCCAGACTCTGCCTAGCCCAGCATGGTATCAAACTCCTGCTCTCTGCCCACCCACTAGGTGAAAGAAAAAAGAAAGAAAGAAAGAAAGAAAAAAAGAAAGAAAGAAAGATCTCATTTGCATTTCCATTTTCATTGTCAGTGCAAAATATGCTCAAATGGGATTAAAGACCTATTTTGCTAAAAGCCTGTTTACTGCTACCAGACACAATCTCTTTAAGAGTCAAGGATGGCAGACTTTCCAGGAAAAAAAAAAATCCCTCCAAGCCAGCAGGCATCGTCAATCTGTTATCAGGCACTACTGGGAAGCAATTCACCGTGCCTTCCACCTATAAGCCAAGTATTTAAGAGCAGCTTTCTGGACCGTAACAGAGAATTCTCAAAGAAGGAGAGAAGTATGTGATGGCTCGCTCTAAACCAGGCTCCAATTCTGTATATGTGTGCTCTCACAATCCCCGCCCCTGCCCCATGTTTTCATCCAGGAGGCTCTGTGAGATTAAGTGCCATCCAAACTTGCACTGATTTAAAATGGCAGCTAGGGCAGGGGATGTGGCTCAGTTAGTAGGGCCCTTGCTTAGCACATATGAAGCCCTGGGTTTCTCTCCTCAGCATTGTATAAGTCAGGTGTAGTGGTGCATGCCTCCCATCCAGGATTAGAGAGGTGGCAGGAGGTGGCAAAAAATGGAAGTATTAGGGTTCAAGGTCATCCTCAAATCCATGGTGAGTTTGAGGTCAAGCCTAATAAGTCCTGTGTCCAAAAAAAAAGTAGGTGTAATCCTTGTCCAGCACTCAGACATCAGAGGCAAGGGGATCCTGTGTTTCAGGCCAGCCTAGGCTATATAGTGAGACCCCGTCTCAGAAAACAGAAAATGAAAATACAAATGGCAAAGGAGATATTATTGCACGTAGGTTTACAGTTAAAAACCAAAATTTGGTACATGAAAAAATGCTGCCTCTAACTACGCTGTGAAGTGTGATGTCCACTGGCCTGAATTCTAATAGGACGTGAGATGGTTTAATGTTCATGGGAAAATGCATATAGGCTGGCTTCGAATGTGCATGTTGTAGCAGAAGATGACCTTGATTTTATGATCCTCCTGTCTCCACAACTTGAGTGCTGGGATTACAGACCTGTGCCACCTCACTCTGTTGACATGGTGCTGGGGATAGAACCCTGAAATGCTAAGAGGTTTTTTTGTTTGTTTTGTTTTGTTTTTTTGTTTTTGTTTTTGTTTTTGTTTTTGTTTTTTGTCATTTTAACCATGGCTATCTCAATAGAAGCCTAGTTGTTTTCAGTATCCAGGGGATTGCTTCTAGGACGCCATTTAAACACCCAAATCCATAGATATGCCAGTCTCAGATGTAAATGATACAGTGTTTACATGTAACCTATGTACATCTATCCATGTACTTGAACTGATTGCTACAATGTTTATCATATCTACAACATGAGTGTGTTCTAAGTAATCATTACATTCCATTATTTAGGGATTAACAATAAAAGTCTAGACATATTCGGTACAAATGTGATTTTTTTTCTACATAATTTCATCCCCGGTAGATTCAATCCACAGACACAGTGTGCAATAGTACTGCTTCTCTGTGGAACATCATATAGGCCTTGGTAAATTTTCTCCTGAATTAATTAGGCTTTGTGACACAAGCCTATAATTCCAGCTACTCTGGAAGCTGAAGCAGGAAGATCCTAAGTTCAAAGCCTTCCTGGATATAGTGAGCTCACTTAGCAAGCCCCACATCAAACTTAAAGGTAAAAAGAGGGCTTGGAGCACGGCTCAGCAGACCCCTTACATAGAATTTGTTGGGGAGGGGGGTGTCTAGGGTTGGGGCTCTGTGTTAGAAAGCCTACCCAGCATCCTCAGTGAGGGACTGGAGGTGTGGCTCAGTTGTAGAGCACCTACTTAGAATCTCTCAGTGTGAGGCTGGGGGTGTAGCAATTCAAGAAACACCACCACAGAAATAAATCTCCCGAATTGGACTTCCCTTTAGACTAAGCATTGTGTTAACTTATAACAGTTGTAATAGCATTCACTTAAAAGCCCAAACAGATCCCAAAAGTCTAGTCAGCATAACCTAACATAGCCAGTCAGACACCTTGTCAACAAAATAAGACAATATTCAGAGAATATCATGGAGGATGGGGTAGAAAGAACATAAGACCTGGAGGGCAGGGAAGGATGCTATGAGATGCTGGCTTTGGGATTTGACATCAGTCATTGCATGCAAGAATGCATTAAAGCTGTAGTTCCTTGCACACGACCTCTGCAAGGTCAATGCGATGAGTAGGTCACCATTCCCTGCAGTGGGCTGGTCTGATGCTCCTGTATTCTAACACTAAATACTGGCTCTCAAGTTGTGGTTGCCGCCAACGAGCAGATCCTCCTCGTGCACACCAAGTGATGCTATGTGAACCTTGCTCCCAGCCTGTGATTGGGCGGTGGAGGGAGAGTGGGGGGAGGCTGGTGCAGACAGAGAAGAAGAAGAAAGACAACAGAGGTGGAGGAGGCTACCAGGAGAAAAGATGGATCATGAGAATATGGTAACGAGAAACAGAAAGTGACAAGGGACTTCATAGCTGGGGTTAGGTTAGAACAGCTCCAAACCTGCCCAGTCTAGGCGTATGGCTTACAGATAAAACACCTGGGTTGTGTGTCTTTAATTCCAGCTAGCAAGAATTA
>JADRCH010000207.1:1489159-1564892 GCA_019843965.1 Rhynchomys soricoides | reverse complement strand
CTCAGTGGTAGAGCTCCTGCCTAGAATCCCCCAGTGAGGGACTGGGGGTGTGGCTCAGTAGTAGAGTTCCTGCCTAGAACCCCCCCCCATGAGGGGCTGGGGTATGGGTGTGGTTCAGTGGTAGAGTATCTGCCTAGCATGTGTGAGGTCAACCCTAGATTTCAATTCTTAGTACCACAAAGAGTTTTAAAATGTGATATTGTGAATTTGGAGACATCTGGAATTATGTGAGACACCATTGGAAGGAAGGGAGAGACAAAGGAAGGGAGGGATGAAGGGAGGGAGGGAAAGGGGGAGAAAATATTTATCACATCTCTTTAAAACATCTCAAATCAAGGACCAAATTTAAAGTTGTTATGTCCCCCACATAGCATCAAACAACCTCTCTCCTTAGTCTGTTTCAAGTATTTGAAAGATGGAGGTTATTCCCAACCCTTCCCTCTTCCTTACACCCTGTACAAGTTGCTGGGTCCTTTTCACCGTGACCTCTTAAACCCCGTAGTCTCCACTCACACCTGCTTATTCTTAATTTTATACAAAGAAAATCTCACACATTGATTAGATTTGGTCCTGTTTTGAGACAAGATCTCCTTGTATATCCAAGGCTGGCCTCAAACTAATAATCCTGAGGATGGAAAAATGGTTCAGTGAATCAGGTATTGCTGTGCAGATGTGAGGACCCAGTAACCCCTTAAAAGCCTGGTGCAGTAGAATGTAATCCCATCACTGGGGTAGGGGAGTGAAGAACTGAACTCATGGCCAAACCAGCATAGCAAATCTGTCTCAAGAAAAAAAATAAAAAGAAGATGAAAAGCTGGGGAGATGGATCAACGGTTAAAAGCACTTTTGCTCTCAAAGAGGACTCAAGTTCAGTTCCCAGCATCCTTTCAGTGCCCGCACAACCTCCTGTAGCTCTGAAGATCTGAACTCTGTGGGCACTACACTCATACACACACACCCATAACAACTAACACACATGTGTATAATTAGAAATACAAAGTATCTTTAAAATAATGATGATAAGGTACAGAGCAATTAAAGAAGATACCTGACATCAACTTCTGGCCACATGCACACAGCATATACTCGTAAACAAGGAATAATGATAATAATTTTAATTAGCATTTAATATAACAATGTGACATGAACACCCACAACCCTAAAGACCTTCTCAGAATAGGAGCTTCACAGTCGCCATTCAAGATCTCATGCTCCCATAAATGTTCTGATGACAGAGAGGCTAGGAAGACAGTAGGTTCCAAGTTCAGAAAACACATAAAACTGTGGAAGTACCACATAGAATACGATTCCCTTCCCTGGCAGTGATGTGCTTTTGAGAACACAGAAATCAGAGATACGATCAAGTCAGGTGTTGGCTGCTCTGGAGCCTCATGATGATTCACAAACCTCATAATTTCATAGGCTTCCTTTTTCCTCTTCCTCTCTCTCCCTCCTCCCCCTTTTCTGTTCCCTTCTCTTCTTCAGTTTTTTGTACTGTTGATGGGACCTAGGATTTTGGGGTTCTGCTAGGAAATCTTTCTACCATTGATCCATGCCCCCAGCCTCCCCCATCTCTGAGCAAGTGCTCTACCACTGAACCAAGTCTCTCTAGCCCTTGGTATTTTGAGAAAGGGTCTTACTGTACAGCCCAGGTTAGCCTTGAACTCAAGATTCCCCTCATACCACCCCCAGAAACTCTGTAGTACTGGGATCACACACACACTATCAGGAAGCCTAACTTCATCCTTCAACACCCATGGCCTCTTACTATCAGATTCTAGCCAGAAGCTCTACCACTGAACCATATAGCCAGCTCCCCACTAGGGGATTCTAGGCAATTGCTGTGTGATAGTGATTCCCAAGTTAGCCCATGCACCAAACAATGTCTCATGAGAAACCTTGTAAACCTACAACTTCCCTGGCATCCTTCTTGGTGTCTGTGATTCCAGCAAGAGGAGTCTGGGAATGTTGCAGTTTCAATGGTATTACATCAAACCTAGTTTTATAGCCACTGGATAGAAATTTCATCTGCTATCATTATTTCCAATACATCTGCTACTTGCAGAATAATACTTTCCCTTGGAAATATAGTTCCAACTTCATCATAACGGTTAAAGGCAATACAGGATTCACCTTGCATGGAGTCATCTTAGTGAAACTTTCTTGGGATGCATCTATTGCTTATACGTAGAAAATAACTATATATGAGCTATGCTTTAATGGCTGTACGATCACCATACCATAATAAGCTATAATCCTGGGCAAAATACTTGCCATTTTAATTATGCGTATGGATGTGTGTCTGTGTATGCACACATGAATGCAGTGTCTGCAGAGACCAGGAAAAGAAGTAAGTCCCATGGAGCTGGTGGTTGAGGTCCTCTGGAAGATCAGCATGCACTCTTAACTGCTGAGTCAACTTTTCAGCCCTCCAAATCTTTTTTTTAAAAAAAAAAAAAAAAAATGTAAACTCAGCATGATATTTTTGTAATGTAAGTTAGTAATCAGTCAAAATATTCTTTCATGTATATATTTATAGCCATACAGGGCACATACCTGCATTGTCCAGTAATACATATTAGTTTCTTTTTTCGTTGCTATGGCAAAATTCAAACAACAGTGACTTAAGGAAGAGAGAATTTACCTTGGCTCACCATCAGAAAGTTTGGGCAGGAAATGCTGATCCTTGGCTCAGCTTCTCCTTTTTAATCAGTCAAGGACCCCAGTCTAGGGGATGGTGCTGCCACATTCAGAGTATGTCTCACCATTTCAATTAGCCCAGTGTAGAAACTCCCTCACAGTCATGCTCAGAGGGTGTCTCCTGGATGTTTCTAAATCCCATTACATTGACCATCGATATCAACCATGCCAGCATGTTTGAGTAGAATCCTCACATCTGGAGCTAGCTTCTAGAAAACACCAGGACACTCCTCACACACTCTGTCTCCTACTTTACTCTCAATCACTCGCATTCTCTTTAACACTTGAGGAAATTAAAAAGAACCAATAGGTGTATAGTACATCAAAGTCCGCCAAGGAAAATATTTGAATATTTCCCATCTATTTTCTTCTCTTGCTCTTTATGTTTCTCAATGAGAAGAAAGGTAATGCTTACATTCATGTCAACACAAAAGGCCTCTCTGTCTGTGCATATCCTCTATTAAAGCATTCAGAGATTCAATGTCAAGGTATGCATTATACACACTATTATCAGCATTCTTGCAACACCATTATTCCTCAGCCCAGCTAATGCTCCTGTCAGAGATTTAGCAACAAGCACGGAAAAATGTCAAACAGTAGGAAAGAAACCTAACTGTTCTTTCCAACCTCAAAGGGGGTTGGGGGGAGCCAGGTTCTCTTTGATGGAAACTCAGAACCATTCCAGGATACAGTCCAACGGGTTTTATCTGAGGACAGAGCAGTGGAATCTCTTATTTGTTTTTCTCAGCACACCTGAGTCTGTTCTGAATAATTTCTCTTTCTTTTTTTCTCTTGCCAATATACTTAATAAAAATAGGACCTGAGTTGTTACCATTGTGCCTTCTTCCCAGGAGGTATCCAGCTTAGAAGGAGAGGGAAATCACCTGCAAGACTCGCCCAGCCCTGGCTGCAGAGCTCTGTGATAAGATTTAAGGGGCAGTAAAAGCCTCCTCTGGAGAAAAGTATTTTTCCAAGCTGCTTACCAGGGTGCCTAGAATTACAGCCCTTCTGCTGTTAAGACATTGAGAGCCTCCATTAAAATGCAAATATAGGAGGTGAGTTACTTTATCAAAGTATTCCTGTAGCTTGGATCAGTTTATGACTTAATCCCCAGATCCAAAAACTGATGAGACACAGGACCATAGCCTCAGGTGAGAGCAAAGGTGGTACTAAAGCTTCCAGTCAAGAACACTCTGGGCCACATAGAGGCCCTCTCTGTGTGTAATGGTTTGAATAAAATGGCCCCCTTAGGCCCACAGGGAGTGGCACTGTTAGGAGGTGTGGCCTTTTTGGAGGAAGGGTGTCACTGGGGCTGGGCTTTGAGGTCTCGGATGCTCAAGCCAGGCCCAGTGTCTCACTCTTCTCCTGCTGCCTGCTGATCTGGATCTAGTACTACCTCTCCAGCACCATGTCTGCCTTCATACCACAATGCTGTCAGCCTTGATGATAATGAAATAGACCTCTGAACTGTAAGCCAGCCCCAATTAAATGTTGTCCTTTATAAGAGTTGCTCCGGTCATGGTGTCTCTTCCCAGCAATAGAATACTACGACACTGCGTAGTAGCTGTGGTCAAAATACCTGACAGAAGCTAATGAATGGAGGGTTTATTTGGACTCATAGTTTCAGAAGGATCAGTCCATCCTGATGAGGAGGGTGTGGCCTTAGGAACCTCCCTGGTGCCAGGAGTGTGAAGCTGAGAAGCCTTCCTTCCCCAAATCCTGGTGAAACAGAAAACAGTACAGACAGGGAGCTAGCTAACCCAGCCCCAGTGACCAACTTCCTTCAGTAAGGTTCACCCTCCTAACGGTTCTACAGCCTACCCAGACAGCAGCACCAGGTGGGGACCAAAAGTCCAAACAAATCGGTAGGTAGGGGACCTTTCACGTCAAAACTGTGGAAAAAGAGAGACAGAAAGAAAGAGGGGGAGGAAGGGAGGGAGGGGCTCACTGCAGAGATGGTTGAGCAGCTAAGAGTGCTTGCTGCTCTTCCAGAGAACCTGAGTTCAATTCTCAGCATCTACATCTGGTGAGTTACAAACATCTGTAACTCCAGCTCCAGGGGATCCAACAACATCTTCTGGCCTCCATGGGCTCTGGCTCTCTCTCTCTCTCTCTCTCTCTCTCTCACACACACACACACACACACACACACACACACACACACACACGCAAGCACGCACGCATGCCTGTTTTCAGAGAGAATAAGAGTCAGTGATTACAAGATCTCCTCAACAGCTCTGGCTAAGCAACAATGGCCTTGAACTTCAAGGATAAAGTCAAAGAACCATTAACATACTAATGGATTATCTTCCTCCTGCTGGAAGAACGTCTACCTTGGATTACTCCTCAATTTTTTCCTTTGTCTGGGCTTGTTTAGCACTCTTCCTCCCTCTGAGGCTGTTTCAAAGGAAGCAGTACTATCCTTTGGTAGACATTGTTAGCAATCACCAGTATTCCCATTCCATTCTGGATACAGGAAGGAAGAAGCAGTTTGTAGAAAAGTGAGAAAGGTGAACTCCCAGCCTGTTAACTGTTTTCTAAGTTACAATGGTAAATGTGTAATGAATGGTACAGATTTTCTGTTTTGTTTTTATAAGATGGCTTTTTAAGTGTGTGTGTGTGTCTGTGTGTGTGTGTGTGTGTGTGTGTGTGTGTGTGTGTGTGTGTAGAGGGTGGGGCAGCATCTAAAGGTGCTCAGTCTCCTCCCACCATATGAATTCCAGAGATAGAGTCACACCTTTACACTTGCACAGCAAACAATTTCACCCACCAGCCCCTTTTAAAAACTTCTAAAATCTGAGACAAGACCATACTATGTAGCCCAGGATGGCCCAGAACAGGTAGTAATCCCCTTCTTCTGCCTCTCAATGACTAGGATTATAGTCATGCACCACCATCATAGACTTCTTATTCAATTTGTTTTATGTTTGATTTCCAATTCCTTTAACCTAATATCTGACATTGCTCTGTTTTAAAGCCATCTTCCTGCATCACTCACACAGGATCCTACACGCTTCTGAGACCTTCCCTCCTTGCCCCATCTTCTGCTATCTCCTTTTTCTCGCTAACTTCACACTTACTATGCACAGCACGTAATCCCTGTCTTACAATGTGCTACCCTGTTTGCTAATTATTGGAATCACTCAATTTGGCCCTTGAATCTATGCTAATTATCGTATGCTAATACGAAATGACGCCTTGCCCCAGTTCTTCATGTGTGTGCCTTCACTCTCCTCTCCAGCTCGACCAGCAACTTCCTGTAAGCCAATCCTATACTTCTCTTTCACCTTCAAGGGAGAAGACTGGGATATTAGACACAGGCTTGACATTTGCTAAGTCCTTGAACCTCCCCTTTGGAGGACAGCAGCAATCTCATGCTTTGGAGAAAAGAGTGGAAATGAAAGAACACTTTAGAACGTAAAGTGATCTGTTTAAATCTTCAAGTAAGCCAGTCCAGCCAGTCCCTCAGTACAGCCTTTGCTCTCCATGATAGAATATTACCATGTGTTAGAACAGCCTCCAATATCCTTCTAAGAGATTGCCTAGCATATTCAAGACTAAACACCATAACTTCAGGGCTGGGGATGTGGCCTGGTTGGTGCAGTACTTGCTAAGCATGCATTAGTTTCTTGGTTCCATCCCCAGAACTATAGAAAATGAGCGTGGTGCTTCACACCTATAGTTCCAGAACTCAGGGTAAAGACAAGAAGAACAGAAGTCTGAAGCCATCATTGCCTCTGTCTTAGTTTGGGTTTCTAATGCAGTGATGAAACACAATCACCAAAGCAAGTTGAGAGGAGGAAAGGATTTATTCTGCTTACACTTCCACATTGCTGTTCATCACCAAAGGAAGTCAGGACAGGAACTCACACAGGTCAGGAACCTGGAGGCAGGAGCTGATGCAGAGGTCATGGAGGAGTGCTGCTTACTGGCTTGCTTGCCATAGCTTGCTCAGCCTGCTTTCTTACAGAACCCAGGACCACCAGCCCAGTGATGGCACCACCCACAATGGACTGGGTCCTCCCTGATTGATCACTAACTGAGAAAATGCCTTATCGCTGGATCTCGTGGAGGCATTTCCACAATGGAGACTCTGATGACTCTAGCTTGTGTCAAGTTGACACACAAAACCAGCTAATACAGCTATGTAGTCAGTCCAAAGCCAGTCTGGGATCCATGAAGACACAACTTCAACCAAATCTAGATGGTATGAGGGTCAGTGAAGAGATTATCATCCATTATCATCATGGCAGGAAGCATAGTAACATCCAAGCAGACATGGTGCTGGAGGAGCTGAGAGTTCTTCGTCTTGATCTGCAGTCAGCAAAAGGAGAATATGTACCACTCTGGGTGTAGCTTGAGCAAATGTAAGACTCTAGCAAGCCTTAGCTTACTGGATACCCTCCAAGTGAACACTTCCTGAATCAGGGATCAATGTAACAGCCAGAGGAATTTATTATTCCAACATGTTGGGGTCATCCAGCACCTGAAGGAGAGGTCATGACCCCAGGTGGCCCATTTGGCAAGTCTGAGTCTTTATACAGTTTTCAGAGCAACAGCCACTAGGTACAATGTGATTAGCAGAACAGTGTGACTTTTAAACTGATTGGTCCTTAGGGAATGAGGTGGCCAGGACTCCCCATATCTGTAGGTGGCCAAAGGTTGGTCTGCACTGCTGAATGTGTCTACATGCTCTGGGCACCTCCTCTACCCTCAGGTAGCCAGATGGTCAGTCCCCCACCTGTGATCTGAGGAATGTAATTAGCCCCTCACTTCCGGAAGGGAGAGGTGCCTACCTACAGCTTTGTGACCTTTCTCTTATAGAAGGGGAGGGGTCTGGTGGAATTTTCCAAAGGCTCTGAACTGACCTCTTCACTTATAGGAGTCATCAAAGCCTACCTCTACAGTGACACACTTCGTCCAACAAGGCCCACCTACTCCAATAAGGCCACACCTCCTAATAGTGCCATTCTCTATGTCGAAATATTCAAACACATGAGTCTATGGGGGCCATTGCTATTCTAACCACCACAATTTTGTCATAACAGCACAAAGAACAAAACTACCATAGCTTCATAAACCCTTCCACCTAACCAGTCTTAGGAGGGAAGGGGTCCACTGGCTGTTGTTCTCAGGCCCACAGACTGCCTTTTTATTCTTAAGCCATGGAGACCTGACCTCTACAAATGAAATATCTCAGCCTCTTCTGCCATTTGCTTTCTAATGAATTCCCTCCAAAGACTGGCAGTGGCAAAAGATTCTGGAAGTCATAACAGCCAAATCATCCCTTTGCCTGGCTTCCCCCAGGTGCTGCCCCATCTCTACCTTCTGCAGATTCTCATCAGGGCTGAGCATCTGGCCCCCACCAGGTGAAACAACTCTTAGGGTCTGATAACTCCCTCTCCCTCTCAATAGGTTGCTCCAGCCCAGCTGTGTGTGGTCAGAAGCAGCAGGTTGCCTCTGTTGCTTATCTGAAATGAATCACCAGCCCTCTTGGCTTTGTAGCTCTGCCCATATTTGACAGCTAGTTCCCTGCACTTGACTGTCTTCCACTGAGCCAGCTGGTGTGGGCTCTTCTACCACCCCCTACATCCCATAACACACACACACACACACACACACACACACACACACACACTGGTCTCTAATGAATAGACACTGATAATACACCCCCTTCTCTTGCACCTCACATCCTAGTCTTTCAGAATTCTATTCATGCTGGGATTATCCAAGTGGATATTAACAAAGCCTCTTGTTTAAAAGTTAAACAGAAAAGCAATTCTCAATGATGCAGTAAACAAAGCTGAAATAAAGTTAAAGCATAAAGCAACAGCATAATAAATAGGTTCAAATGTTCTTTTTTTATTTCCTTTTTGATAAAACTGCTAACATAAACAAGCAAACTGACAAATATAATTAAGGGAATATTTTTAATTAGAAATGAGAAAGGAGATAAGACAATTTATAGAAAATATGTTTTTCACCCAACTCCAAAGAGAAAGTTAAATGTATTTGTAAACAAATATATTGAAATCCTCAGAGAAATAAATAATTTCTAGAAAGGTACAGATTATTAAAAAGAATCTAGGAAATATAATTCTAAAAAGAATAATTGTCCAGAAGTTGAGAAAAATATTCAATAACAACTCAAAAATACAGTTGGTCTCAATATTTCCACCAGAATAATGTTGGGATTTCTGAACCATATTGGAGGGGGGGGCAGTTAACCATAGTAGCAGAAATCTGTAATATTAGTACTCAGGAGGCTGAGACAGGAGGTGGCCAAAGGTGGAGAGTTTAAGGCTAGCCTGGGCTACAATAATGAGATTCAGTCTTTCCTCAGACAGACAGACAGACAGATTAAACGTTGAACAAAATATCTGTGGTGGTCAATGTTGATTGTCATCTTGGCAGGTTCTAGAGTCACATTGGAAATAAACTTTTAGACTCATCTATGAGGGAGTTTGCAGGCTGGGTGAAATGAATAGGGAATATATCCCTAGAATGAAGGCAGCATTATTCCAGCTCAGGTCTTGAACTGAAAATAAAAAGCAGAGAGAGAGGGAACTGTGCACCAGCATCCAGCTCTCTCTGCTTCCTAACCATGAATACAGTTTGACCAGTGCCTCATGCCCCTGCCACCATGCCTCCCCTGCTATGTTGGACTGTGCACCCTCAGACCATCAGCCACAATAAATCCTTTCTTCCTTGAGTTGCTTCTTCTCAGGTATTTTGTCTCAGCAACAAGAAAATATCTAATAGAATACCCATCCAGAATGAGAAGAAAGTTGAGTACTTTGTGTGTATTAGGCAGGGATGATAAAGATAGAACAGGTGGAAAGAAAATCAGAGGTGCAGGTTCATATAAACACGGACAGAAAAAGATGAAAGAAAATCATCAGCTCCCAAAATAGAGCATGTGCTGCTGTGATGTTGCAGATCTTTTAAACAATGGATTTTCTATGTGGTTGTTTTTGATGTGTTATTAACAATTTTGCTGATATATATCTTTGTAAAAGAAAGGGATGTGGGGATGTCTCACTATGCTACCCAAGCTGGTCTTGAACTTCTGGACTCAAGTGATCCTCCTTGTTAATCCTCCCAAGTAGCTAGGGCTATAAGTGCATCCCACTGTGCCCAGCTTGAGATATAATTAGACTATAAAAGAGAAGGAAGAAAGGCTGGCAAGATGACTCAGTAGGTAAAGATGTTTATTCCTTATCCTGACAACCTGATTAGATGCCCAGGACCCAATAAGAAGGAGAAAATAGACTGTCACAGTTGTCTCCTGACCTACACAGACATGCCCTGGTACCTCTCGCCCCAAAATAATTATATATATATATGGAGAGTGGGCTCAGTGAGTGAAATGTTTGCCACAAAAACATGACAGTCTGAATTCAATGCTTAGGACCCATAGTTTAAAGCCAAGCATGGTCATGTAAAGACAGACAGATAGACCCTGAATCTTACTGGCCAGCCAGTCTAGCCTACTTGTCAAGCTTTAGGCAACTGAGAGAGCCTGTATCATAAGAACACAGGGAACAAAGGTAAAGTTTGTCCTCTGCATGTGGACATGTTGTGGTTAAAATTAATAGGGAATTTCTACCACACTTTTGGTCATTCAGTTCCAAATAAATACACAAAACCTTATATTTATAAGAAGTTTTAACATGCTAGAGCTGGAAAGATACCAACCCTCTAAACTATTATGTCCACTTCCCTGTCAGTAACCATGATATCACTTACCATGTTCTGCCTGGGCTGTAGGCATCTTTACTCAACCAATAGTTTTAAATTAAGGAGAAAGTTACATAGCATCACTTCCTGTATGTGAGGATTCCCTTGTCCCTGGGGGCAACCAGACCTTATGGGCCAATATTTAGCATTACAATACTTAGCAACAGACCAAAGCTCAACACACACACACACACACACACACAATGGAGCAGGTCATGAATTCACATCATCCTTGAGCAGGGACCACAGTCTCATATATGTACTGCTGATATAAGCACATAGGTTAGGTTGAAAGACAGCACGGAGAACAGTCTGTACAATAAGAGTAAATAGCTACTTGACACAGCTTTTCTGTGTGACTAGAAATCAAAGCAAAGATATCCAGAGAAAACATTCACAACAGATGAAACAAAGTGTTTGTGTCGGTGACATATAAGCAACCAACATGCAGGAATACAAAACAGGTAAAGCTCCAATATACAAGCTGAGAGAGAACTTGACAATTGATGACAAAGACCCACAGAGAAAGGGGGAGAGAAAGGAGAGAGAGAGGCGAAAGAGAGAGAGAGAGAGAGCACACACAAGAGAGAGGATCAGTAAATTGACCCGTATGTTAGCTGGGCATGGTGGCACACACCTGGAATCCCAGATGTAAGCAGGGGGATCAAAAGTTCAAGGTAATCTTTGCCTGCTACACATCAAGTTCAAAGGCAATCTGCACTACAGAAGAACCTGTCTAGGGAAAAGAAGCCAACAAGTTTTTCTTGTGATCCAAGAAATGTCCATTCAAAGAATGTTGTGACCCCTGACAGCAGGAGCATTTTACAAGGTGAAAGGTTTCTAGAACATGAAGACAAGCTAGAGTATGGCTAGCCGTGTTTAATTGCGCTTTATCTATTCATTTCGTGTTGGGGGACACATCATGGTGCGCTGGCCCTGGTGGAGGTCAAGGGGTAGCTTACAGGAGCCCGTTCTCTTCTTCTGCCACGTGGGTTCAAGCTCGAGTGGTCAGCTTTGGCAGCAGGCACCTTTGCCAGCCAAGCCATCTTGCCGGCACAGTTAGGACTGTTTTAAAGGTTGTCTGATGTTAGAGTTTTGTGTAGAACGTGATATTTGGCTCAGGCTAGCCTCCAACTCTTAGTCTTCCTTCTTTTGCACCCCAAATGCTGTGACTGTACCTATATAATCACACACCTGGCACCCCTAAGGAATATTTAGAGATTAAAGAAATAAGAAAGCTACATACATACACTATTAGTTGCAAAATTATTCCGACAATCTGAATAAACAAAGATAAGTTGAATTCCACAACAGTGGAATTGAGGACAAATTACAAATTATATTTATACTTATAATGGAAATGACATTTTATTAAGTACTCTTATATCCATTGCTCCCTCTTAAGCTCCATCAATATGATGAAATGGGTAGGAACCACTGAGTCTCAAAAAAATTAAATGACTTGCAGAAAATCACACATTCAGTGGTTCTACACACCATTCCCATGCTCCAGGTTCTCTATATGTTAAAAGGGATGGTTTTTAATATCTGTGCTGAGCCTCAGTTTCCTCATCTGCAAAATGGAGCTATTTACAGCACCCAAAGAGTAGTTACAAAGATCAAATGAAGCCTTCAAAAGCTATGAAACTGGGCTGGGGAGATGGCTCAGTTGGTAATGTGCTAGCCATGCAAGCACAAGGACCAGAGTTCGATTCCAAGAGGCTACATTAAAAATGCAGGGCATCTCCAGCCTTAATAGGAGAGGAGGTGCATAATCTTACTGCAACTTGTTATGCCATGGCTCCTTTATATCCATTGGAGGCTTGCCCTTTTCTGAAGAGAAACAGAAGAGGAGTGGATGAGGAGAGGAAAAGAGAGGTGGAGAGGGGAGGACTGGAGAGAAGGGAAGGAAACTACAGTCAGGATGTAAAGTAAATAGGTCGAATGTTAAATATATACACACACATACATACTACATACAGCAGGGCATGATGATGTACATTCATAATCCAAGCACCTGGGAGGCAGAGACAAGTGGATCTCTGAGGCTAGCTGAGCATCAGCTTCACTTATGTGGCAAGGTCCAGAAAGAGACCATGTCTCAAAACGTAAGGCAGATAACACCTGAGGAATGACACCTGAGGTTGACTCCTGGCCTCCATGTATGCACACATCTCTACCCACATACTTACACACACACTCACGCACATAATACACACACTTGGAAAACAATAGCTGTGGAATTCTTACCAAGAGATGTGGCACACAGCCAGCCTTGGTTAAATTGTTAAGGAAAATGATGATACAGCCAAACCAAATCCCAGCACATGGATGGCTGAGACAGGGGGTTGCAAGTTGGATGCCATCAAACAAATGGTAGCGTGAAGAGTAATAAATGGTGCATGACCAAGTTCCAACACTTGGGAAGCTGAACCAGGAGGTACATGGTTCAAGGTCAGCTTGAGCCATATACCAAGTTTAAGAACAGCTTGAGCTAAATAGTGAAACAGTCTCAAGAAGAAGCAAGAAAAGGAGAAGGAGGGGAGGGAGGCAAGGAAGACGAAGAGGAAGCTGTGAGGAGAGAAGGGAAGGAGAAGAGGAAGAGAGTGATCCAGAGCATTGGACCCTTCCTGATGTGCACTGCCATCAAGTAATCTGGAGCCTGGTTGGAATGGAAACAGAAGTAAGAAGGCACCAGCAGACATTTATTCTCTGTGCTTCCTGGTTACCACGAAGTGAGCGGCTGCCATGTTTGTGCTGCCATGAGGGTTTTGGTTTTTGGTTTTGTTTTTCTTTTTCAGACTGAAAGCAACAATGGGAGTCAAGGAAAGGGCAGCTGGCTATGGACTGAGACCATGAGCCAAAATACATCCTCCCTTCTTCTCGTTGTTTTCTTAGGTATTTTGCCACACTGGTAAAATGCAAACCAACCCCAGCATTCTTGAGATCCTCCCTCCCAAGAATCAATGAGGCTTTATATTTTCCACCATCTCCAACATCACAGTTGGGAAGTCACTCCATATCTTCACTGATTTGTGAAGAATAAGTTGAAATACATACAGCTAAGAGAGAGAGGGAAATGCAGCCCATCCAAGTGATGCGTGAAACATGAGCACCCGCCTACATGACTCAGAAAAGTGTAGGACTGGTGTGTCCAGTGAAGGGCATAAGTGCTTAAGAGATGACACACAACATAGCATGACTGAAGGCTGAATCACAGGCTTAGACTCATGTCCAGATGAGTATTCCAGCTGAGATGTCAAACAGACATCTCAGACTTAATGTGTCAAATGCTGGGTTGAGGGTACTTGCCCTAATCCACACTCTACCTGTCTTCTCTGTCAGGTAAGAGGTTGCCCATCCTTCCAAGCTGTCATAGTCCTGTCTTCTTGTCTTTTCCTTCCTCCTCTTCTTTCTCTTTGAGACTGTGTTCCAATGTAGAGAAACAAAATTGATAGAATGAATATATGCAACAAGGAAGATTTACTGGTGCAGCTTATGCAGTAGGGGGGTGTTCCAACTGTGGCTGTCTACACACTGGAAAGGCTGAGAACCTGGTACCTTCAGTCATGAAGCTGGGAGTAATAGCATTTCCAGTCCAGTGCTGAAGGCCTGGAGGATCCCTGAAGAACTCCTGGGCTTCAGTCTACACTGGGAGGCTGAAGAAGCTGGGGTCCCATGTCAATGAAGAATGCTCACAGTAGGACAGAGTCCCTAGCAGAAAGCAAAGACAGTCAGATAAAAAGCATTATTGCTACACACACACACACACACACACACACACACACACACCTCTATGTACCTAAACTACTGCCTGAGTGGCTTCCCAACATGTTTCCAAAAAAACTACAGAAGGGCTGGAGAGATGGTTCAGTCAGTAAAGTGCTCAGCTCGTGAACACAAGGATATGAGTTTGACCTTCAGACATCATATAAAAAGGGGCAAGACCCTGTGGCTTGTGATTATAATGTTAGTGCTGGGGGCTGCAAACAGGTCCTAACTACTCCTTAAACTCTGGACCAGTGAGAGAGTCCTTCTCAGAAAAAGTAGATGGTGCCAGAGGAACAATATCTGAGTGTTCTCAGATCCCCACACACATCTGCATACACACACATGCACCTGCCTGTGTGCACACCACACACACACACACTCACTCCCGGGGCAGAGGGTGACTTCAAACCTTTCCAGTGTCTGCTCCTGAGCTGATGTACTCTGGTTCCTGGCCCCCGCTTTCTCATGTATTCAATGACACTGGTACTCTTCGGGGACATCTACACACACAGGTGCACCCAAGGGACATCTGTGCATGCTGGGGGACATCTACATGTGCTATCCCCTTCTGCCTGGAAAGCGTCCTCCCTGGTACTTCCTCGTGGTTCACTTACTTGCCTTTTCAAGTCTTTACTAGAATGTCATCATCTCAGTGGGGACATCCTTGATGTGGTATTTACAGCTGAGACGACAAACTTCCCTAGTCTCCATCCTGCCTCCTCCCCTCTGTGTGGCACTTTAGCATCATCCGAGCATCAGGCATGTTCCTCTGTGTCTGTAGCTCTTTCTAGCAGAAGTCAGCGCAGAAAGACAAGGAGTATTCTCTTTCCTTTTTGTTGATTATGTCACCAGAATGTAAGAGGATCATGATTTACGAATATGTGTTCAATACATGGATGAAGAAAGAGGAGGGGAGGGGGAGGAGAGAGGTAGAAGAAAAGAGGGGAAGAGAGGGGAGACTGACTCTCTCTGTGTGTCTGTCTGTCTCTCTCTGTCTGTCTCTCTCTCTCTCTCTGTCTCCCCCTCCCCCCCCCAGGATTTCTGTGTATCCCTGGCTGTCCAGAAACTCCCTTTGTAGACCAGGCTAGTCTTGAACTGACAGAGATCCACCTGCCTCTGCCTCCCAAGTGCTGGGATTAAAGGCGTGCACCATCACCGCCTGGCTGATTCTCTGATTTTTAGAACCAAGTGTCAAAATGTTTCTTGAAGACACCTCAAGTTAGTTTACACAGCCAGACTCTGGGTGCTGTGTTCTACTTTGAGATAGGTTCTCACACTGTAACCCAGGCAGTCCTGGAACACACAAGTATCCCAAGCACCGAGATGATGGGCAGCTGCCACCATACCTGGCTTCTCACAGCCAGGCTCTGTACCAAGCTTTAAGCTTTAAAATGCTCTTAGCACACATTTAATCCTTTACAATTTCATGCCAGTGCTCCAATACAATGTCATTACAAATTCTCTTTCTCAGTACAAGTGGAGTCTCAAAGAGGTCCACTTAAGATCATGCTGGCTGCAAATGGCAGAGACAGTGTGTAAGCCAATAATTTCCCATCAGCCACCAACTCCCGCTGTGCCACCTGGGGCACCTAAATTCTCCAGCTTTCATATTTTATTTTGCTCATGACAGCATTGTCGACAGATTTGAACAGGTCAGCAACTGACCCTCTTGCTATAAATTTCCATTTGTCACAACCAAAACTTGGTATTTAGGAAAACTACCTTTCTGGGATTTTGCTTTTGGGTTAGGGTAGGCCTTTTTTTTTTTTTTTTTTTGTCTATGCTTCTGTTTGTTTCTTGTTTCTTTGTTTGTTTGTTTGTTCTCAAGGAACTCAAGCTGGCTTTGAACTTGCAATGTAAAGGAGGGTGACCTTGAAGTTTCAATCCTTCTGACTCTGCCTCCTAAGTATTTGAGTGACAGGCTTGGTGTCACTGTGTCCAGTTTATTTGATGCTGTCAATGAAACCCAGGACTCCCTGCATGCTTGGCAAGCACTCTACCAACTGAGCCACAACCTTATCCTTCTGGTTTCTAAGAGGAAAAGGATGGCAATCGTGTCAACAACCACAGTTCTCTCCCCTGATTCTCTCCACTTACCCAAAAGCAAAATGAGAGAATTCAGGAGCCCTCCCTGTGAGCACTTGTAATAGAAAGATATAAACCTGGCTTAATCAAGCCAAGCAGCCCCCACACTTAGGGAGTCAGGCATACAAATGAAAGCATGCAGCTGGAGTCACCCGTGCATGGAGAGCATTACCCCCATAGAACTGGAGGTGCCCTGATGCCCCCAAGCATCCAGAAAAGAATACAAACAAACAGGTTTTTATGAGGGCTGTAACCCAATTGACAGAGGCAAGCTCTCTCTATCTGGAATTGTCCCTGCTCTGAACCAGTTGCCGTGCCAACAAGCCGCACGTTTCCACTCCACAGAATCCAATTTCTGAGCAGCGTGGCAGCGACAGGTCCAAGAGACACAGTATGCAGCTCCAAGGTGCCTTTGAACACTTGCTGAATTGCAAAGAACAATGTGGGTCTCTGGATGTCCTTAACAACCTGAGGACATGATCCAGTCAAATGCATCTGTGACTAATATATACAGTAGCCTCAATCCACCCAGTCCTCAGGTACCCAACAAGTGACAGCACAAAGCACTGCCACAGCCTCTATCACCATCCTTATCAGATAAAGCCAGAGGCATGGACTCAGACAAGATCTCACTGTGCAGTCCAGAACATCCTGGGACTCATTATGTAGCTCAGGCTAGCCCCAATGTACTCTGTAGCCCAGTGTGGCCTCAATACCATTGTAACTCATGCTGATATGGGAGTCAGCCTAGAACACATAATCCTCTAAGTCAATGGTTCTCAACCTTCCTGATGCTGTGATACTTTAACACGGTTGTGGTGACCCCAACCAGAAAATTGTTGTTATTACGTCATAACTGTGATATTGTCACTGTCCTTCTCCTTAAATGTGTTTTGTTTAACTCTCACAACCTCCCCCCATTAGGTAAATGCTGTCAAGCTCCCTCTACACCCAGGCATGCTGACATATACCTGTAATCCCAGCACTTGGGAGGAAAAGCCATGATGATCAGAAGTTCAAGATCACAACAAGTAGAAACCAACTGGAAAGGTCAAGGAGTTCACCATTGATCTTTCTCCCCATGGCTGAACTTCCAGCTTCTATCTCCCTCTGCGGCATGTTTATATCATGGAGTGAACACTAGTGATCTCTGTTAGAAATGGGTCACCTTCCAGCTGTTCTCAAGGACACAGTGTTTCACTTTTGGGCTGCCCATGCCTGTCACAGTGAGTGGGCATCCTTTGTATCCCCAGATCAGGAGTTTTGTCAGCTCTGGGAAGCAAACGTGCACTTGGGTTTGGAAAGGGGGTGGAGGATAACTGCCGCCTTCCGGAGCCTGCGTTTCAGTTTTTTCAAACAGGATATGACAATTTACCAACATAACATACAGTACAGGGTCCCTCACAGGTGGAGCCTTAAAGGGCAGGATTTTTTGCTCAGCCTGCTTCAGCCCCTGAATAAGCACTAACATCAGCCATACCTGCCCTATAGCATCAAGTACATTTTTCTTCCTCTTACTGGGTTATAACAAAATCTCTGAGGCCCAGTACTTTAAAAAAGAAAAGAGGTTAATGTAACCGATGGTTCTGGAGGTTCAAAGGTATACCACTGACATAAGGTCAGCTCTTATGAGGACCTACCTGGAGGGATACTGTGACGATAGCAGGAGAGTAAAGGACCACATGGCAAGATAGCAAGATAGTTAATCATGATTGTCAGCTTCGGTGGGTTGAGAGGCACCTAGAAGATCAGAAAAGTACACTCGTGGATGTGTCTATGAGGGAGTGTTTAAACACAAATTATGGGGGCTCTGGATAAATACGTTGATGGAGTCTAAATAAGAATAGACTATTGGGAGATGAGAGGGGCGTGGCCTGACAGGAGGAAGTAGGTCTCTGAAGGCACATCTTTGGAAGCTACCTTTTGCCCTAGCCCCTTACCACATTCTATCTCTGCTTCCTGTTTGCCTGTCATAATATAAAAGAGAACTGATCTGTGTTCCCATCCCCCACAATGTGAACTGATCTGCCTCCCTTCCATCATGATGTGAACTAGTCTGTTTCCTGTCCCCCAAGATGTGAATTGAGCTGCTTCCCGACTGCAATGATGGGAGCTGATCTGTTTCCTGTCTGCCATGATGTGGATTGAGCATCCACAATGATGTGAACTTGTCCACTGCAACCTTCCCACCATTATGGACTACACTTCAGAAACAATGAGTATCATAATTTCTTCTTCTTTTTAACTTTTTTTGTTAGGCATTTTTGTCACAAGGACAATAAAAGTGACTAATAGAGTCAGGAATTCAAAGAGTGGGAAGGGGCCAGCTTTGCTGTTTTAACAACTCACTCTCAGAAACTAACTGGGGTTCTATAGCTTAATTCTTTCCAAGCATAATATCTCAAAGAGCTCAATTCCCTCCCTTTTAAATGTTCCATGTTGCTTTCTAATACTCCCACACTGAGGATCAAACGTCTAACACATAAACCCATGAGAGATCAACACAAACTATACACAAACCACAGCCCTGAGATGCAGAGTACTGAGTGTGGGTAGGGTGGGGGTTTCCTGTCTAAACCTCGCTTTCGATGGACGTGGTAGTTCATATGTGTAGTTCCAGGTTTCTCTGTGTAGCCCTGGCTGTCCTGGAACTCACTCTGTAGACCAGGCTGGCCTCGAACTCAGAAATCAGCCTGTCTCTGCCTCCCAAGTGCTAGGATTAAAGGCGTGTACCACCACTGCCTGGCTAGTTCCAGAATTTGGGAAGTTGAGTCAGAGGAATCACAGATTAAAACAGTCTGGGCTACGTAGTGAGACTCTGTCTCATTAAATAAAATAACAGAAGAAATAGCCCTCTAGTAGATTGATTCTATAGGATCTTGAGTCAATGAGATAAGATTAATAGCCCATGGGTGTGATAACTTCACTGAGTAAGTGGCCAGATGTACTATCTACCACATTTCCCTACAAACTGCTCAGAAATCACAGACCTGGGCAAGTATCTTCAGTGTGTTGCCCTAGGTTCGTATTCCCACAAAGGGATGATATTGCTATATTGCTGGAGTTACTGATTTTTATTAGGTTAGATGATCTTTATAGTCTTATCATATGTACATATCTCCTGAGAGTCATTTTATAAAATATATTTATTCTACACTTTACACAAAAAATGAAGTCTTTCTACATTTCCTGAGTGATTATCATAAATGTTCCAAAGGAGAGGTATTTAAAGAAACTCTTTATCAAGGTTTATTATGCTTGCTCTCCCTTTGTGTATATGTTTGAAATTTTCCATAAGGTTAAGAATGGAAAATGAAGGAAAAAAGAATGGAAGAAAAGGAGAGAGTTGGGGGGGGAGAGGGAAGGGAAGGGAGGCATGCTATTTGTCTCTGTAGATTCTGTGGTGAGGAATCTACAGAGACTGTGTAAGTGTGTACAAACAACACCCTTTTGAAGGTTAAGGAAAAGACAACTTCAGTTCCTTTATTTTTATTCAGCTGTGTACAAACCAAAAGACTTTTGTGACTCAAAACACTCGTGTGTGTGTGTGTGTGTGTGTGTGTGTGTGTGTGTTTTATAATTTAAAGACTTGGTTGTTAGGTAGGCTGGTGCAAACTTATACTCAGTAGACAAAGGCAAAAGGATCATCAAAAGTTTAAAGTCAGCCTGGTCTACATAGAAAGTTCTAGGACAGGCAGGGCTACCTAGTGAGATCCTTCCAAAAACAAAAAAATATAAGAAGGAGGAGGTGGCAAGAAGTAGGAAGAAGAGAAGAAAGGAAATGGCAGGAGGAGGAAGAATAAAGAGGAGGCCGCTGCAGAGGCAGTAAAGGATAAAGAGGCAGAGTTGGAGGAAATAATTTTGGAGGAGAATACAGCTATGTTCTGTGGTGCCTAGAGCACTTCTCGATTCTTGTCCTTTGTCTTTATTCTCCCTTTTCAGGGAGGGGAAACTTCTGAGGCATGGTTGAGCTATGTGTGCTGTGAATCTGCAATCCTCCTGCCTCAGCATCCTAAGTGCTAGAATGACAGGCATGCACTATGCTACTGGGCTCACACACCCATTTTCAAGCACAGTCACACCTTACTTGCCAGTGAAAGAAGTTGTAAGAAAAAATATTGCTAAATGACCTCATTGTGTGTAAATAGCACAGACATACTTTAACTTAGCTGGTATTGGGCAACCTCTCCAAATGCCTCTTAACACAATCAAGCAACACAGTAAACAGATATTTGAAGCTACTGCCAGAAAACATGCTGTTGTATAGAAAAATTTGTTTTTATAAGTAGCAGAAAGGGTAGTTCAGTTGGCAGAGCACTTGCCACCATGCAGGAATCACTAAGTTCTATCTCCATAACAATATAAACCAAGCATGTTAGGTGTTGGATAGTAATTTACTCCAAGTTGAAATATCCCATGCTGGAAGGAAGTTAGTAAAGAGTCAAGGAGTTCTTAAGTTGAGTCATTAGGACTGAGAAAATAAACAATTCACAAGTCTCAGGAAGTCCCTGAAACTTATCAGATGCACCAGGCAGATGGTGATTCCACAGCTTATATAAGTACTAAGAGATTCTGATCAGCAAAGATGCCTGGAAGAGACTCTCTGGCCTATTGAACTTTGTGCAAGCTACAGAGACAGCTGTGGAATCTTTCACCCATGCTGGGGTGGAATTTTCAATGATGCAGCTGCCTTTGAGTCTTCCTTGCTCCTATAAGCAACCCTTCATCCATACTCCTGTCTGTAACCCCAATAAACTCATTTGTTTACTAAGTTTAACTTTGATGGCATCATTACCTTGTTCTGTAGTTTGGTTCCCTATCTAGAATGAATAGACATCTGTGCCCCATCTTAACAGAAAAAGTTTTACACAACACTGGCTCATGCATATAATTCAAGCACTTGGAGATGAGAAGTCAAAGTATTCCTCAGCTCCATGGGACCTTGTTTTTAAAAAAATCAACTTATAAATATATTTAACATAATATATCTGCCATATTTAAGGGAAGTTGATAACAGCAACAACCAACACACAGACATGTGGATGGAGGAGGTATCATTATTCAAAACCAAGGTAGTTTATTGAAAAATGACATTTAGCTTATCTAAGATCACATAGCCTTGAGGTAGAATGGAAAATGAAAGAGCAAGTATTTAAACCCAAGATTGGCACTGGAAAGATGGCTCAATGGGTAAAGGCCCTTGCTTCTAAGCCTGACAACCTGAGTTTGACCCCTTGAACTCAAATGGCTGAAAGAAGAACCAATTCTGGCAAGTTGTCCCCTGATCGCCACACATGCCGTGGCACATGCACTTGCATATAATAAATGTAAACCTGAGACAGTATAGTATTAGTTAGCTTTTCTCATCAGCCTCCCTACTAAGTGCTTTACCAGCCTATAATTGATTAGGTACTTTCAGTGGTAGAGGTGCTCACGCCCCCTAGTATAAGCTGTGTTAGTTATTATTCATATTGCTGTGAGCAAATGTTTGGTAACAACAATCTAAAGAGATGATTTATTTCAGGTTTCTATTTCAAACGTTTCAAACCATAGTCTTCGGCTCTGTGGACTCTTGACCTTTGGGGAGACAAAACATGACAGCAGCAGCATAGTACGGAAGAGAAGGCTATTCCCTTTGTAGCAGACAGTAAACAAAGAGGGGGAAGAGCTGCAGTCAGGAACTGTCCTATTTCCTCCAGCTAGGCCCTACTTCATGATGGTTCCACTACCTCCCAAAATAGCTCCACCATCTGGAGACCAAGGCATTTAGTTCATGAGCCTATGAGGGACATTGACAATGTCACAATGACTCTGCCACACAACCCTAATAACCCACCTTCCAGCAGCTCTATCAGGGGCATACTTGTACCTCTGATCTTCTGGACGTGCTATGTCCATGGTATGTCCATCCATTGGTATCACTGCTCTGAGGGGTCACCAGGAACATATGTGCTTTCTCTTCAATAAAACAGCCCTTAAATTTTTAAAGACCCTATGACTTAATCCTCAGCAAGTCCTCTCTTTTCCAGGCCCAATGTCCCCAGGGTCTTTATCCATTCCTCTTCTAAGACTCAGTTACAAATCCCCTTCCCAATTTGCCTTCTTTCTTGCCTCCAGGCTTGACAAGGGACATATACTATTGATAAGCAGGAAAGCTTTCAGAGTGCCCTGGGAGACTTGTGATACATTTATGCTTTCTTGGGATGACATGTATTCTAGAAGTACTAGGACTCGCTGTCATTCTCACTGGCATTGAGAAGGACATTGGTATTTTACAATATAATCATTTTTCTTTTCTTCCCAAAAGGCTGTCTGCTTGAAGTAACAATCCTATTCTCTCGGAGAGCCAAAGGGCTTTGAGACAGGTAAACATTCCACTGCAGAATAAGTTGCCTTTCCTGTTGCTGGGATCAAATGCATAAGAAAGGCAATGCAAGGAAGGTGGGCTTTACCGCTACTGTGTTTAATGATGAGGTTCATCATGACAGGGAAGTTAGGATGACAGAATTGTGAACCAGTCCTGTCACTGCACAAAGCGGAGAAACAAGAGAACTGGTATTCTACTCTTTGACCTTTTTATCCAGCCCAGGACCCCAGTCTGTGGAATGGCATTGGCCGCATTTAGGGTGACTCTTCCCTCACTAGAGTCTAGATAGATGGTACACATAGTCTTGGACTTCAGCCTCCAGGTTTGTGAGCTAAGTAAATGTCTTTCCTCTGTAAAGCATAAAATTTCTGATGTGTGTGTTATGGCAACAGAAAGTGTCCTGATACAGTAGGTTATCAATAAGTATATAAGAAATCTATGATGTAAGCTGTCCCCACCCCACTTGAAGCTGCTAAAGGAGGTCATTCCTTTGTACACGCATACATATTTTTAATCCAAAATAGCAAGGGAAACAGAAAATGCACAGAAGAATAATACAGTTCACAGCCTGGATGGGAGGGTTTGAAAGGAGAGCATTGAACTCCCTGGAATTTTCCCAGCATCCTGCAGACCAGACGCTCCAGGGGTACCACTTTGGCTTTCTAGATTTTTCTAAAGGAGACTCTACCTCATTCATAAAATCCTAGGGGGATGAACTGAAAATAAATGAGTGTTTGATTAGCCCAGTATTGAGCTATGTCATTCCCCACTTCTGAACAGAGAGATTGCATGTCCTGAAATAAAAGTCTGCATGAAAGCTTTGGTTATTCAGAAGAGGAGAGGGGGGGTAGGGGGAAGATCATAAACTTTCCAACAAGCCTTCCGAGCTGTAACTAAATGCTAATGTTTAAAGATATCCCCAGTATTTTAGGAAGCAGTTGGTAGTGGCCTCACTAAAGCTCATTCTACTTTTAAAAAGAAATATTTGACTTGGAGGAACAGACCCCATGCTGGCTCCAAGATAAACTCTCTTAGCTCACTCAGGCCAATTTTAATGCTAAGAGCAGCTCGCCTAAGTGAAAGTTCATTTCCAAGAGCCAAGCTGTGAATTATGCTACAGGCTGAGGTGAGCAGTTGGTCTTTTGCTGATGAAGGGAAGAAGCTTGAGAATGATACAGAAGTGAAAGGAGGGAGCCAGGGACATCCAAGGGGCATTAGCACCGGAAGGTCAGACTAATTAAATGGGGAGAAGTCACCAGAGAGCTGGAGCTCCCACACATACCATCTTCAAATACCCTGACACATGCAAGGAGTGATAAGAAAATAGGCAATAAAAATGGCAGAATCACCACTTCCATCTGCCTGGAAAGACAGCTATCAATCAAATAAAACTTCTCACTATTGGTTTAAACCCAGATAGGAAGAGAAGAATTGACGTTGCTGCCCATTCCTGATCATTCAAGGAACCAAAGAAAGGAAGATAGAGGAAAACAAAGGTCCAATTGTTTCTGTGGTTGTTTCTGTGGTTGGCCATTAATGGCATGATGTTGTATACCTGCTATTTGCTGGACATAGCTGGATGCCAAAGATAAAACAAACAAGATATGCCCTATGTGCTCAAGAAGCCCATAATGGATAAACATTTATGTGATGGTAGTACTTGATATGGCCAATACACTCACAGAGCTTTAAAGACTATATAGGAAGTCGGCCTAGAGCAGTGGTTCTCAACCTTCCTACAGCTGTGACCCTTTACTACAGTACTTCATGCTGTGGTGACCCCCAACCATAAAACCATTTTCATTGCTACTTCATAACTGTAATTTTGCTACTGTCATGAATTGTAATATAAATGTCTGATATGCAGGCTATCTAATACATGATCCCCAAAGGGATCACAATGTACAGTCTGAAAACTGTCTAAAAGGTGAAATGAACCAAAACATATCTGAGAATGGTCACTTGGCCATAGATGGAAAACAGAGATCTTTGGTTTGAAGGTACGAACTACCCACCCTGGAGTGGTAGATCTGAGCACAATGATATGCCCCTGGCCTTCCAATTCCTCTTTGGTCCCAAGGTGAAGATGCTGATGAACAAACAATTCCTGAGGTCCGATTGTGTGCACCCAGCACATGCTTCCTGCTTTCAGACATCTAGAACCACAGAGGAGGTTGAAACCCATTCACACAAGCCAGGCCTACACAACTTATGGCCACACAACTAGCCATTCATGCCTGTCCATCCACTGCACATAAGCCTGCCTTAGTTTCAAGTGGTCTGAGGAGGCATTACCTTCTGAGTAATTCAGCCTAAGAAGGCTGAAGATAAGCTAAAAACAGACCTTCACCCATACAGCTTTCTGAAGGTAACCACCCATGCTGAGGTGGGACTTCTTAGCGATGCAGCTGTTTTGAGGTCACTGGTGTTCCTGTGAGAGTAACCCCTCACCCATGCTCCTATGAGTGACCCCCTCACCCATGCTCCTATAAGCAACACCAATAAACTCTTTGGTTCACCAACCTGAATCTGGCTGGAAACCTTTCTTTGGTCTGTCATCGGTGCCCTATCTAGGTGAACAGATGCTTGTTCCAGTCTCCCCAGAAAAAGTCTTCACTTGCTCATACAAGCAGCCTTTCCACAATCCTTCCCTATATTAGTGGGGTCGCTACAGGCTTTTCGAGTCTTCTTTGAAGTATTTACCTTGCTCTTCTCCTGGCAGGCTTAATGCTACAATTTTAAATTTTATTTTATTTCTCTTTATTCGTTCAAATTTTATTTTGAAACCATTTATTTATTTTTCATTCATTCATTCATTCATTTTAATTTTTGAGACCAGTCTCGTGTAGCCAAGACTGCTCTCACATTCTCAATGTCCCTCAAACTCTAGCCAAGGGTGACCATGCACACCGTATCCTGTGGCCATCATCTCCCAAGTTCTGGGATTCCAAGCATGCTCTGCCATGCCTGACTTCTGGTTTCAATCAGCAGCAGAATTCTTGGATGGGCTTAAACCCTTCATCAAACTCCCAAGATAAAGCTGAGGAGCCAATGCCTTCAGGACGGGAAGCGCCTTCGGAAAGGGAAGCGCCTTCGGGACAGGAAGCGTTCTCCTCTGCCCCTCCCCCTCATTCATTGTATTAGCCCAATGCACCCCCAGTTCCCCGAAGCCCACTGTATGTCACAGGAGCCTCCCACCTATGCTTCTGTCTCCGATATCTTTTCCTCCAACCCAACCCACACTCTGTCAACTGTCTCATAATCACACTGCTCCAATCTTAACACCCTTGCAGCCTGTCACGCCCCCGTGCCATCAAACCACGCAACTACTTCCTGCTGGCTTCAAGACAAGGATGAATCAATCTATCACATCTATCTATCACAAAGCCAACATGTGCCCACATGGGCCTCATCACTTTGGCTTCTGAGGGCTCTTGTGGCCATGCCATGCTCCTGCTCAGCTGTCTTTATCCGTATCACCTTCTGGGCTTGTGATGTTCTCCTGGAGCCTCCTCTGTACCCTCACTTCACCCTGCACGCTGCCTCCCATTTTTCCTCTGGATTCCATGGCCTGGCATCACCCAGAGAGTCGTCCTAAAGATTCTCCTGTGCCTTGCACCTGTAATCAAGCTTCAATCTTAGGATGACACCACATGAATGGATCCTAAGCCCCATCCACCTTTCCTGTCACAACCCTGAGAGAGAAAGAAAGGAGGGCAAGGGGTTGTGTGTGTATGTGTGTACGTGTATATATGTGGCGGGGGGGTTGTGTGGGGGTGTGTACGTGCATGTGTGCTTGTGTGCCTGTGTTTGTGTGTGTGTGTGTGTGTGTGTGTGTGCACGTGTGGGGGGTTACTTTTTGGAGTCAAGGTCTCACTATAATAGCCAGCCCAGGCTAACCTGGAATTCACCCAATAACAGAGAGTACTAGCAATCTTCTGATGATCATCCTGTCACAGTCTCCTATGCACCGAGATTGAAAGCCTGAGCCACTATCCTCTGCACTCTCCCTCAAGGACTGTTAGGAAAGCCTCCAGATTGGCCTCACTGTTGCACCAATCCACCTTATCCAGAGGGGCAGGACCAACTACCCAGAATGCAGACCTTTCCTGTTGCAACCCTTACTTAAAATCTTTCAACAAGCCTACTTATGCATCAGGACTCTTCCTCGGAGAAGAGGAAGAAGAGAGAAAAGAACAATGAAGGCATACCTAGTATGAGAGCTAACACTTGGGAGGTAGAGGCAGGAAGATCAGGAGTTCAAGGTCATTCTCCTTTGACACATAGGGAGTTCAAGGCCAGCCTGGGATACACAGGGAAACTCTGTCTCAGAAAAAAATAACTTTTGGGGAAAATTGCATGTTTGCATTAAGTCCCTGCTCCTCTACTGGGTATTAAAGGCCATTTATGCTTTGACTCCCTATGTACTGGATCTCTCTCTCTCTCTCTCTCTCTCTCTCTCTCTCTCTCTCTCACACACACACACACACACACACACACACACACACCCAAGTCCCCAAGAGCAGCCTACAGCAGTTCAGCCACCTTGAATCACCATGTCTTTCTTTGACAAGGTGTGTCGTGGAACAAAGAATTAGATCATGGTAGCAGTTTATTAAGATAGTCATTCCTGAAATGTAAGTAGGCTACAGAGCTGGGAAAGGTTGGAACCTCAAAATCTTAGGATCCCAGATCTGTTTGCCTCTGCCTCCTGTGTGCTAGGATTAAAGGTGTGGGCCACTAGACCAAGCCCACCTACTGATCTTGATGTGGACAAAGCTCTACTCTCCAGCCTCACTTCCTCAGCTTCTTTACATCTCCACAAGAAAAGCCACCCAATGCCTGAGGCCATTTCTCAGCTCACCACAAGGAAACATCCACTGACAGTCTTGTGTCATTATCAGTGGGTAAACAGCCACCAACTAGTTCTAAGAACCTCTTCCACCCAAGCCCTTTCTCCCAACTTCCAGCAACTGTAGGGAAACTGTCTGGCTGCTCTAGACCCTTGAGTGATTCTGTTGTTCAATACCTGTTCTCTGCTCTGACCTCTCCCTGAATTGCCCTTCTCCCCAGCTCCTGACATTTCTACTTTTTTCCATGGATGCCCCTGACCCAGGAGAGAAGCAGCCATTTCTTAGCTTCACTCAGCACTACTTCCCAAGGGACCTCCTTCAGCATTGTCTAATCATCTAACTTGGGTTGGGTTTTTGTTTGTTTGTTTTTCTTTTTGGTGGGAGGAGGTCAGGTCAAGACAGGGCTTCTCTGTGTGGCCCTGGCTGTCCTAAAACTCCCTCTGTAGACCAGGCTAGCCTCAAACTTAGAGACCCACCTGCCTCTGCCTCCAGAGTGCTGGAATTAAAGGTGTGCATTCACCACCACCACCTGGCATACTGTGATTTCTTATCTTCTACTCAGCCAAGAGTTCTTTGGGAGCTGGAGTTCAAGGCCTCTTCACCTAGCAGATGCTTAGATAGGACCTGGTGAACTGAATCATTTTATCAGTTTGCAAAAGTCCTCCTTAAACTCCCTATGTCCTCTCTTCTCCTTCCCAGGCTTTCTCACATCTCCACCCTTCAGAGGGCTTACTCGATTGTACAAAGTAAGCATATGATAGACTTTCAGTAGCTGGGCAAGCACTTGCTATGTAACCCAGGTTGGCCTTGAACTTGAAATCGCCTGATTCTACTCCAATAATGATGGGATTACGAGCATGTACCAATGGGTCTAGCAGGGGAAAAAGAAAAAGAAAGAAAGCTAATGTGTATTTATTCCCTCCCTCCCCAGTGGGAGGGAATAACAGCCCCTGTTAACTGAAATGAAGGGATGCTGCTGAGGCCAAATAAATCTGGAAAGAACTGCTAAACCCAGCTAAGCTCACTCATCCGACTGCAGGAGCCAAGCACCTGCCTAGTGCCAAGCTTCCCCAGCCCTTCCACCAATGCTCTTCTCTTACACTGAAATCCCAAATCAGACATCTCGGAGTCCCACAGTGCATCAGACCACACTCTTAGTTGGATGCGGCCATAAGTTTATTATTTGTTTTAAGACAGGAGAAAGAAAAGGATGAAAACAATGGTTTTTTTCTCTTGCAGAGACAAGTACAAGACAAAAAGGAAAAGCACTCTATTGTCCTGCTTTCTGCAGCTTTTTCCTAGGTCTACAGAGCTCTGGGAGAAGGTAGGGACAGAGCCTCCACCTGGAGAGGGAAAACCCAACCTCTTCTACTGTCCCTGGGTGTGTTGGGTTCAGAAGAGGGGGAGCAGGGAGGAATCATAAAAAGCAGAGGGACCAAGCAAGGGGAGGAGGAAGAAAGGAGGTGGAAGGGGGGAAATGGTCAGGGAGAGCAGGAGGAAAGAGAAAATGAGGGGAAGTGAGGAGGGATGGAAAGAGGGCAGACAAGAGGAAAAGGGAGAGGATGGGAAGAAGAGAAGGATGAAGGAAGACAAGAGAAGGCGATGAAGGGAAGGAAAAGGGAAGAAAAAGGAGGTAGGAGAGAAAAGAGAAGGAAAGGCAAGGGAAGAGGAAGAAGAGAAGGAAGAAGACAGGAGAGGGGAGGAAGGAGGGAAGGGAAGGACAAAGGGAAGAGGGAAGGAAATAGAGAGGGGGAGGGAGGGAAGAAAGGAAGAAGAGAGGAAATGGGAAGAAGGAAAGAAGGTAAGAGTGAGTGAGGGTAGAAAGGGAAGAGGGGTGGTAGGGAGGAAGGATGGGGCACGGAAGGAAGTGGTAAGGAAGGAAGTGGTAAGGAAGGAAGTGGTAAGGAAGGAAGGGAAAGAGTGGAAGGAAGAAAGGGGGAAGGGTAGAAGGAAGGGAGGAAGGGGAAGGGTGGAAGAAGTAGGGAAGGAAGAAGGGGGGGAAGAGGAATAGGAGTGGGAGGTGGGGTATGCAGAGAACAAGAGCAGCTCTGCCAGCCCAGCACACTGCCAAGCGCCCGCTCCCTGAGCCATTACAGCAGCCCCTGCACATTTGGTATTATTTGTTTTAACCCAAAGGGAACAGAGCCTGAGGAAGTCCTTCTATTTGCCCAAGGGCAAACTACTTGCAAACTGCCAAAGTAAAATTGCAAGCCAAGCTGTCTGTGGTTCTAATCTCTGGAGCACTCCCCTCCCTCCCCACCACCATCACTCCCCTGCCTTCCTCTGGATCTTCCGTCTCCATCAGGACCAAGCTGGACCTGACATTCCGTATTACCCTCTGTGCTTTCTGCTTGGCAGAGCAGGTCCACACCCTTGTGAGATGTACTTGACACCCTCATGCTCTGTGTGTTTTGTACAAGGTCAGAGCCAAAGATGACTGGCATCTGGGGATTATGGATTACAAACAGCACTGAGCCCAAGGCAAGAGGAGGATGAGGCCCGTGCCTTGTTTAACCATCTGCTCAAAATGTCATCCTCCATGGCCAGGATTTTCCTTGGTTCCTTATCTAACGCTGTCCATTACCTTCAACCATCTCCCTTTTACTTATTTTATTTTTTTTTATATTTTTATATTTGTGGCCTATATGTATGTGTGTGCATGCATGTGCATGGAGATCAGAAGACAACTTTTGAAAGCCAGTTCTCTCCTTCTACCATGTGGGCCCAGATAACAAACTCAAGGTGTCAGGCCTGGCAACAGGTCCCTATACCTACATATCTCATCAGTCCTTTTCCTTCCTTCCTCCCTCCCTCCTTCCTTCATTCCTTTCTTCTTTCTATTTTTCTTTTGACAGGATCTCATGAATCCCAAGCTGGCTTCAGACTCCCTTTGTAACCAAGAATAACCTTGGTTATTCTTAATCCTACAGTCTGCACCATCTCTAGAGCATTGGGATTACAGGCTTGCACTGTAAAAGTTGTTGCACTGCTACAACTTTCAACAACATTTAAAAGATATCAGGCAGCACCTATATCCCTGTAAAAGCCAGGAGATTTCTGTTTTTCTGTTCTTGGCATCATAGCCTGCTTTCTGTAACTCAGATTCCATATACTTATCTTCTCCAAGATGGGGATTCTGTGGGATTGGGGAATCAGCTGGTAAGTACTTCTTGCACAAGCATGAGAACCTAAGTTTGGATCTCTAGACCCATGTAGAAATCTGGCATGGTGGCATACATTTGGATCCCAGAGCTGGTAGAGTATCGACAGGCAGATCCCTGGGGTTTGCTGGCCAGCCAGTCTAGCTGTATTGGTGACTTCAGGTTCATTAAAAGATATGACTCAAACAATAAGGTGGAGAGCAACAAAGGAAGATGCTCCGTATTGATACCTGGCCAATGTGCACATATATACCCAGAAAATCACAACAACGTAAAACAGAAGCACATGTGAGGGCACACACAAAGAGGGAGAGGTAGGCTGAGCAGCATCAGTCTGAAGTCATCCTGAGCATTGATGTATCAGAGGTACCATGGAGATTCAAAATAGGTGCTACCAAACCTATATAGAAATAAAAGATCAAGCTTCAAAGTTATCTTATTAGTAAGTATACTGTGGATTCCTAGCAACCCATGCGCAGAAGAATCCAAGTGCTTGGCCCAAAATAAAATATATACAACTGACATTATACAGACCATGCAAATTGTATATATATGTTTAGGTATGTATAACAATTAGAGAAAAAGATACCAGAGGCCATGGATTTGGGAGAGCAAGGGAGAGCGTGTGGAAAGGGTTGGAGGGAGGAAAGAGAACGGGGGAATTATGTAATTATGTTTTAATTTCAAAAATTAAAATAATGAATTTTTTAAAAGCTGGTCTTGTTTTTAAAAGCTGGACCTTTTTTTTTTTTTTTTTTTTAAAGCTGAGTATCACAGACTCACCCATCATTATAGGGACTATTTCCGTGGGGAAACATAAGCAAAGTCTACTCCCTCCTTGTAGGTTACTATGTTGGTTATTTTTGTCAACTTGATATAAAGTAGAGTCACCTGGGAAGAGGGAATGGTTTAGAGGACATTTTCTTGATTAATGATTGACAGGAGAGAACACAGCCCACTGTGGATAGTGCCACCCCTGGGCACATGGTCCCAGGCTGTATAATAAAGCAGGCTGAGCAAGCCATGAGAATAAGCCAGTAAGCAATGCTCTTCCATGGTCCTTTCTTCAGTTTTTGCCTTTGGGTTCCTGCTTTGTTTGATTTCCTTCTTTGGTGTCCCTCAATGATGTATTGTGAGCAGGGTAGTAAGCCAAACAAACCCTTCTCACTGACTCAGTTAGGTTTCCATTGCTGTGAAGAGACACCATGACCAAGGCAACTCTTATAAAGGCAAACATTTAATTAGAGCTGGATTACCCTTTCAGAGGTATAGTCCATTATCATGGCAGCATGCAGGCAGACATGGTGCTGGAGAAGTGGAGAGTTAATTATCTTGAACTAAAGGCAGCCAGGAGGAGATTGTCTTCCACAGGCAACCAAGAAGAGGTTCAATTTCCACACTGGGTGGAGCTTGAGCATTAGGAGACCTCAAAGCCTGCCTATTCAGTGACACACTTCCTCCAACAAGGCCACACCTATTCCAACAAGGCCACACCTTCTAACAGCCTACTTCCAATGGGCCAAGCATATTCAAACCACCACACTCCCCAAAGTGCTTTTGAGTATGATGTCTCTCAGAGCAACAGAAAGCAAACAAAAGCAGTTACCAACAAAAGCCAGAGTATGATTTCACCAAAGTCTAAATTGGTGGAACAAATGTGTTTATTTGGCTTACAAAGTACAGATGTGGTGTTGTTTACAAGGATGTAGATGACCTCCAAAGCAGCTGCATTACCAGAAAGTGTCAGACCAGCTTGGGTGCCAACCTCCCCATAGCTGCATAGATGGAGTGCTCACCCATCTCCACTTAACCTATGTGCCATATACTCTAGCTTCCTGATGACACATGTAATTGGGGCAAAATTACATACAATTATCTGGGAGGCACAGAAGGGAGTCTCTGAGATGAGCAGAGGGTACAAAGAACCTTCTCACCCCTCCTATGAGGCAATGTTAATAGTTAGCAGGCTTGATTTTGAGCGTCTTTTGCATAGATATAGCTACTCAGTGTCCTCCATTCTGCTTGGAAGACAACACTATACAATCCATAATTAAAAAAACCTCCTGTTCCCATGGCTGACCAGACCACAGCCAGGAACTCAGTATTTGCCAAATGCCTAACAGCTGAGAGCTCTTAGCAGGCATGTAACCCCTGGTCCTCCTTCCCTCCACTCTTGCAATTTAATTTCTCAGGTTTGCCTATTGGTGTTGAGTTTACTTCAAGTTCATTTTGAATATACCACATCCTTTGCACCACAATGAAGATAAGATCTAGCAATAAGGGGTTTTCCCCCCCTCACTGTAACAAACTCCTGAGAGAAACATTAAAAGGAGGAAAGACTTATTTTGGCTCACAGTTTCAGGGGGTTCCATCCTGGTCCATTGCTTTGAGGCCCTTGCTTTTCTGGCAAGGCAGAAACTTCACAGAATAAGGTCATGACAAAGTAGAGCTTCTCACTTCCTGGCAGCCAGGAAGCAAACAAGAGTAACAGAAAGTGATTAGAAACAAGATTTTTGTTTAAAGACACACCCCACCAACTTACTTCCTCTAACCAAGCTCTAACTTCCTGAATTTCACCACTTCTCAACAGTCTATTCAAATTTTGAATCTAGCAATGGGTCCAGGCATTTCCTCCTGCCTACCAGTCACAACTGATCACATGAAGGATAGCTATGCTTAAGGCCCAACACAAAAACTGCAAACTTACTTAAAACATTGGGAGATTTGTGTTGTTTCATCAAACTTTTATAACTTTGATTTCAGGTTTTGAACAGGAACTCTGTGGATCACTGTAGATGTCATAATGCTGCATTGAATGTCTTGCTGTTGATTAGGTCAGAGTCCTTCTGGACTCACTGTGTTTGCAAAGGTCCTCTCAGACACACCCAGAAGTGTAATATACTAATCTCCAAGGTGTCCCTCAATCCAACCAAACTGACTACAAAAATTAACCATCAAACCTGGTCACAAGCCTGAGGGAGGAAACAGTTTATGTAGTCAGTCAGTTAAAGACACCTCGTTTCACACATAAAATGTACAAAAGTAAGCAAATTACACAAAGATAGCTCTTCATTCTTTTTCTCTCCTCTTTTTCTCCCTGTGTATCATAACAGGATGCCTTCTCAGACTTGGTCCAGCAGTCATGGCACGTAGAGACCAATACAGTGGTATCCAGGTCTGTGGTAATAGTAATAAAGCTAGAAGTGCACGCACACACACACACACACACGCACACACACAGTAGATGAAGGGGAGTAGAGTCAGAGGACCCTCATCTGAGAGTCCACCTATCATGTCTCAGTCCTCTCCCCACAGCTGCAAATGATCTTGGGAAATGCCACTCTCTTTAGAAATTGTAAGATTAACTGAAGTTAGGACTCCATGAGGTTGCTATCCCCAGTGGAGTAGGTCTTTGGTGATGTAGCTGCTACCCGTGTTCCTATAAGTAACCCCCATTCATGCTCTGTAAAAATATCGCAATAAACTCATCAATCTCACCGTGTTGGTTAGACTTGGGAGAAATTGTACTTTGGACAGTTGAAGTGCTCTTCTGGAATGAATAGGCATTTGTTTACGTCTCCCCGGGAAATGTTAACATAATACTCGCCAACTTAGGCTGTCAATGTTTTAAACTTGTCCTTTTCTCCCCAAGCACACAAGTTGTTTGTTTTATAAGATTGCCAGGTCCTGCGGTGTAATGCACCTGTCCTCTCTACTCCTTTGTGTTTGCACCTTCACAGCCAGGAGTCTTACACCCCTGCTTCCCACTAAAGAACACGTTCTGGAATGGAACTTGACAGACCAATTCAGTTCAATCCACAGGCTTTACATTTCTATTCAGGAAATTTATGCTTCCCTGTCCACAATTAAGAAGGAAATATGGACCACATACATACCTCCCGTATACAACAGCAAGAGAAATAACCATGGCTGACTCAAAATGGAAAGGCTTACCAAGCTGAGATCCAATGTTCACATCATAAGCAATAGATCTGCTCTTCTGCTCTGACCTGTGTGGGTCCAAAAGGTCACAAGAAAGACACTTAGGCAGATTGTCCTTTTGAGTCAGATTTATTAGAAGAGTCATTAATGTCATAGATAGAGAACGACATAGTAGGGGGCTCTGAGGAGAGTTCAGCCCATGAGACAAAGTGTGGGGGGTCACCTCTTATAGGTTTTAGAGAGAGTGGGGAGCATCCATTTTATGTAGCTGATGAATAGCCCATAGTATGTACTTGTCATCGGGTTATCTCTGGTTCCAGGGTTGTAGGAAGGAGCAAGGCCCTTTATTAATGTGTGTCCTTTGATAATGGGATATGGTGCTTGTAGACCCTGATGGTTGCAGCGATTTTAAACCTCCCTAATGCTGCAGCCTTTAACACAGTTCCTCAGGTTGTGGTGACCCCCAACCAGAAAATTATTTTCATTGCTACTGTAATTTTGTGACTGTGATGAATCATAATGTAAATATCTGATATGCAGAATATCTTATGTGCAAGCCCTGTGGGGTCGAGACCCACAGGTTGAGAACCACTGGTTTAGGCTCTCAGCTGGTCTAAGGTTGGTAAATTTCTTTTGTGGAGAGAGGATTAGAGGGTCACGGGCCGACTCACAGCCCCTCTAAGGGGAGAGAGATAAAGCTGAGACAGTTGAATTTGGCCTGAGGAACTCCCAGCTCTGCCCTGTTCCTCACTTCAGACACCTCCAAGCCATCCACTTCCCACAGGAAGGTGAAAACTGAAAGCCAGAAGTAAGCCATTGGAGAGATTAAGCTGCCAGTGTGGTCCTAACTGTAAGATACTACCTATTTAACTATGTCATTAGCAGGCTGGGATGTAGCTCAGCTGGTAGAATGCACAGCATGCATAAAGATCTGGGTTCTATACCCAGCACTGAATAAACCTAGCATGGTGGGACTATAATCTCAGCACTCTGGAAGTAGAGGCAGAAGGATCATGAACTCAAGGTCTCCCTTGGCTACATAGTGAGTTTGAGGCAGCCTGGAGTATATGAAACCCTGTCTCTGAATGAATGAATGAATGAATGAATGAATGAAAGAAAGTGTCATTAGCACCCTGTCATTGCCCTCCAGATTCTTTTGTCTGGCATTCTACAAACTCAAAAATCATGACTAAAGACAGAGACAGACAACAATTGTGCAGACTGCCCTCTAAGCAAAACACATGGCTGGTTTGTGCTTATGAAAACCGCAGAGGATGACAGCTCCCCTGGCCAGCAGTGTGCTGAGGCCTCCTGTCTCTTGTTCCTCTCCCTTCCCCCTCCCTTGTCTGGGTCATGTTTCAAGTGTTCTCAGTTACTGTGGCTCCTTGCCTGCGAATGTTAAATATTCAGCAATCTTTGGGCTCCTTACTGCTTTTGTGCAAATAGGTTGGCTCTGAGAAAGGAACAAGCTGATCTGAACTAAAGGGAGCAGCACAGCAAGCAAGCAGGAGTCAACAGTTCAGATGGAAGTTGAAAGGGAGGAAGGCTGCCTACTCAGCAAGACAGGAATACCACAACCCAGCACAACATGGGAGAAGAGGTACATCCCTGCAGAAGACCACGCCAAGAGCGTGAGCTGGGCAAGCATCCTGCTGGGAAAGGAATCCTTCAGCGCCCTGGGCAAATCAGAACCTCTGGTGGTCTTGGTGTCCTCCAAGGGAAAGGTGTTTGGATTAACAGTACGGGCTATTGGTGCAGATTAGATTAAATGAGGCATGTGCTTGGCTCAGTAAATAAAAGCTCTGATTAGTAACCAAAACACTGCTAAGGGAAGACTGGAAAAATTTCCAAAGTCAGCTTTCATCGGTAGATGGGGGTTTTAAAATGGGAGTTCCAAAGGGTTATCTAGGCATATGTCTGTGTGTATAGCTAGATACAGGTATGGTAGATAGATGATATAACCATAGGTATTGATAATATGGGAACAGGTAGGAATATAAAAATAGAGATGGATGGTACTGTTATAAAGATAGAGATGCACGTAGAGATGAATGATAATGAGATATATAGATACAGAGATGGATTACGTACAGAGCTAAAGAGATGGAGATGATGATGATGATGATGATGGTGATGATAATGATGATGGTGGTGATGATGATGATGTGTGTGTGTAAACAATGTTGCCAAAATAGGACTACTAAGTAATAGAATATTGACTAGTGTGTTTAATGACTTTTCTTACTGCTTTGAAAAATAAAAAAAAAACCTGACAAAAGCAACTTAAGGAAGAAAAAGGCTTATTTTTGCTCTCAGTTGGAAGGTGCAGTCCATCATGGTGGGAAGTCATGGCAGCATGACTGTGAGGCAGCTTCTCACATGGCATCTGCAATCAGGAAGCAGAGAGATGAATGTTGGTGCTCAGCTCACCTCCCCCTTTTTATTCTGCCCAGGACCCCAGTCCATGGGATGGTGCTGCCCACTGTCATGGTAGGTCTTCTCTCCTCTACTCAGCTGCCCTAGAAATAGTCTCAAAGACACGCCCAGAACTGTATGTCCTAGATTATTCAGTTGACAACAGAGATGAACCATCATAGTCACTATATGCCCGAGATGACGTGAGGCCCTTCATTTTTAAAAAACCCTATGAGATGATAACAAGGGTCCCATTTCACAGATGGTCATTAGTGTCTCAGAAATAACTCACATCTATTATCCACAGCTCCAGGGAACAATTTTCAGGCTGCCTGACACTCCCAGGTACACCGCACAGCCCCCTGTCTTAGGGAGTAAAAGCTACAGTATACAAATTGTAATATCCACACGGCTGGGGAGTCCTGTTTCTAGAAGCCAAATATACGCAGCAGTGAACTTCTGCTCACAGAGATGGAGTCCTTCTTGTTAAAGCTGCTTGGCCATGCCAGCATCAAATGAAATCCTACAGAACTAGCCAAATCCCCATGAGACATCCTCAACAAAATGATTAGGACTCCCTATTCCAAGCTGTGACCTCTCACTAGAGCACAGGCACAGACAATGAGCCTCAAAAGCGTGGGCCCTCTCAAAGAGCAGCCACTCACCCAGCCTAATTAGCTCCCTGTTACCTCAGAAGCTTCTCCTAGCAATGTCCCACCCCTGCAGCCTGAGAGCCAGGCTAAGAGCCAGTGTCTCAGAGCTGTTTGCAATTAGCTGTATAAAGTGCCTTGGCTCCTCAGCATCGTTCCATGTGCCTACTCAGGTGAGGTCACCACAGCAGTCACAGCCAAAGCACCTTCTGAAAGGAAGAGCTGCTGTGCCCCTGTCCATGAGGGGGGAGGGGCAAAGGAAGAGGTCAGAAAGGGAAGAAGAGAGAGGGGAGATGGAAGAAAGAAAGAGAGGGAGGAAGGAAGGAAGGAAGGAAGGAAGGAAGGAAGGAAGGAAGGAAGAAAACATCCCAAACCACATGAGGGGATCTGTTTCTAGTCTGAGAGGCTGGCCTCCTTTCCTCTGAGGAGGACAATCTGCTGATAGCTACAGAGAGTCACTTGGATCTGGCAGGTGTTCTCACAAGTAGTTGGGAGGTCCTTGGCAGGAGGATATAGTTCACTGGTCTCCCAGACTCAATTTGACTCCATTCAAGACTATTCCCAAAAGTGTTCTCTATCAAGAAATGGGAGAAAACTAGGAGTCCTTAAGGACTGGAAGCACTGGGGAAATAGTTCAGTCATAAAGTACTTACCACACAAGCATGAGGATTTCAGGTTTCCAGCGTCTAAGAATCAGAAAAAAATTAGGCACCCTTTACATAGTGGGTGTATACTGGGGAGGTAGAGACAGAAGGATCTCAGGGTCAGCCTATCCTAATTGATAAGTTCTAGGTTTAGTGAAAGAGCCTGTCTCAAACTATGAGGCCGAGAGCTACTGAGAAAGATGCTTAATACTGACCTCTGCATCTCTCCCCCCACCCCCAGCACATGTGTGCCCAAGCGTATGCACAACACGCATACACACATGCACATATGCACACACCACCAAGCACATGCACATGTATTCACACACCTACTCAAAGCACTGATTTCAGTATCATCTGCTTTACTTCAGTTTATAAATAGTTATATCTAGTGGTTGGGGTTTTTAAAGGTCTTTCTGTTGATCCTTGTTTTGTGGTTTGTTTGGGTTTTTGTTGGTGTTTTTTATTTTTTTATTATAAGACAGAGAGGGTGTCCTTATACCATCTCTTCAGGTCTGGAACTCATTACATAGCCCTTTAATTTTCAATCCTCCTGCTCCATGTTTCTCAGAGGAGAAATTTCCTCTCTCTCTTTCACACACACACACACACACACACAGGCAGAGGGCAGTACCCAGCATTGAACTACATTCATCAGCCATATTGAACCCTGTAGGACTGTGAAAGGCAGCCTGGTTCCTGGTTCAGCTAAGACTAGAAATCCTGGTGACCCTAAAGGGACAGAGGAAGGCGTTTCATCCCATTCCTGGGAGCCAGGCTCTTGGCCCAAGGCTACAGCTGTCCATATATTTGTGGCCATCAGTCACGTAATGGTAACGCCCCAAACCCCTCCACAGGTAGAGGATGTGACCTACGGTCACATAACCTCAAGACAGATCTCCATTTTAATGAGGTACCTAAAGTCCTGTGGGGCTTAGCCAATAAGCTTCCCTTCCCAGACACTCCTCCCTGCAGAAGGTGTTTAACCTCAGGCCTGCCCTGAGAAGTGGGTGTGGTTTTACTCTTCTACTTCTCACCATGACAATAAATGCCTTAAAACCATGGACTGTCTCTTTTCATCGGGATCTACCTTGGGGAGCAATAGAGAAAGCTTTTGCCTAAAGAGCCACCATCTAATCTCCAGTAGAAGGCTCTCTGCGATCCCAGTCACGGCTGTCACCCAGCCCAAGTCCAAGCCAAGCCATCCACCACCTCTGACAAGCAAAGGACTCTTTCCCTGTGGAACCAGCCAGAGCTCCCCTCTTGTCCCCCTTGACCCCAGGCTAGATCCAGCCCACAGACCCCCACTTCATTCTCAGCTCTTCCGCAGCATCCAGCAGTGCCTGAGAGTCTGAGAGCCTGAGAATCAGATGGCCCTGGCCTCCTTGCAGGCCCAGAGACTCCCAAGCCAGCTCCAGCTATCCCCAGGACCTCAGACTGTGCTTCCCCACTCCCGAAGCTGTGTCCCATGGCCTCCCCATAGTCTGACACCTGCCTGGTGACAGCATGGGTAAGTGTGGTCAAATTCCCGAGTTCTGCCTTCCCGAGTGGCTGAGCCCTGAGGCAGAACAGATGCAGGACCCCACTAACTTTACAGAACCTGTTCATTCAGTGCCTGAGTCTACACTAAAACCTGTGACTTTGTCCAGAGTTCACTCTTAGATGGTACTTTAAAGGTATTCTCCCAAGGTTGACTCTCAGAAGAAGGTTTTTTCAGCTTGTGAGTCCAATAAGTAAATAAATAAATAAATAAATAAATAATAAAACAAAACAAACAAAACCTCTTGGATTCAAGCTGGAATATGCCCAAAATCATCTTGTTGAAAACTGTGGCTTCCAGGCTCTCTCCCTCTGTGCTACTGATAAAAAAATTTTTAAATTCTCCTGGGAAGATGAGTCAAATGAAGAGGAGAGGCATAGCTTGGAAACAACTCATGAGGATTCTGTCAGAATCTCTGACCAAAACAACGCTGGTCACCAGCAGAGGCAGGAGCATGGCCTCTTGGAACATGAACAGAGAACCTTCAGTCAGGATGGCATTAGGTCTGCTCTGCACTGCCAAGGTAAAAAAAAAAAAAAAAAAAAGGACAGAGCAAGAAGATCTGACAAGATACAGTCGAGAGGGAGGAATCTTAGCAGAGCAGGCACATGGTCAGAATGGCCATGGGACTCACTCCCCGGGCTGGGTGGACTGGAGAGGTTCAGAGGCAGAAAGGACAATAAAAGTGAACATTAGAGCCATGGGCTATCACTGACGGTAAGAACGAGATGCTACTGAAAGTCTGCAAACAAGTTGGAGGGAAGTTTAAAGACTTGGTGATCCCATAAAGGTGAGACATAGTGCTAAAAGAGACACGTTTTCCTCTGTCCCCGAGAAAAACAGTCCTCAGGAAAACTGGAATCAGGACTTTCTGGAAAAAAACAAACAACCAACCCCCAAATGGAAGCCAAAGGTTGATATTTCCAAAAAGTGCCAGCGAAACTCCTTGATCTCGAGGTAATAAGAAAATTGTCTGTAGCACAACAGAGGTAATGCAAGCTTGAAAGGTGATATTATTAAAAAAAAAGATTACAGCCAAAGTATTGGCCGGTTGTGTGTCAACTTGACACAAGCTGGGGTTATCACAGAGAAAGGAGCTTCAGCTGAGGAAATGACTCCATGAGACCCAGCTGTAGGGCATTTTCTCAATTAGTGATCAAGGGGGAAGGGCCCCTTGTGGGTGGTACCATCTGTGGGCTGGTAGTCCTGGTCTCTATAAGACAGTCAGCTGAACAAGCCAGGAGAAGGAAGCAAGCCAGTAAGCAGCATCCCTCCATGGCCTCTGCATCAGCTCCTGCTTCCTGACCTGCTTGAGTTCCAGTCCTGACTTCCATTAGTGATGAACAGCAGTGTGGAAGAGTAAGCTGAATAAACCCTTTCCTCCCCAACTTGCTTCTTGGTCATGATGTTTGCGCAGGAATAGAAACCCTGAGCTGGGGTGCAAAAGCCAGCTCTTACCAGGAAAAACATACAGCCATTATTAAAAAGGAATTTAGCAGCTGCAGATATAGCTTTGCAATAGAGCCCTCACCCAGAATCCCCTAATTAAAGACTGAGGTCATGGCTCAGTGGTAGTGCACCTGTGTAGAATCCCCCAGTGAGGAGCTGGGAGCATGGCTTAGTGGCATAGCATTTGCCTAACATACTAAGATCTTGAGTATATAGTAACATAGTAAGACCTAAAAAAATAAAATGAAAATAGATACAAATAATTAGATCTGGACGTGGTGCCATATACCTATTATCTCAGTGCTGCAGAGGATGGCCACAGGTGCATGAGTTTGAGTTCAAGGCCAGCCTGGACTACACAGTGAGATTCTGACTCTAAGTTCTATAAGTAAGCAAATATTAATTCCATGCAATTAAATAAAAACAAATGTTTTGCAGGTTTAAAATTCATCTCTTTCTAATTATTCTTCTATTATTACTGTCAGTGCTTTGGAGATTATTCTTGCCTGCAGTTTCTGTGTTCAGATGCTGCAGAAGGGTATATGCTACTTCACTTCACATCTCAGGTAAATTTAGCAAAATCTCCACCTCCTACTAGAGTGACATGTGCCCACGGTCGATCTTTCCCAATAAGTGAGACCACTCCTCTGCAACAATTCCTTTCCCAGAGGCAGAACTTTGATCTCTAAAACTGTTGATCTGCCTCTGAACCTCTGCTTTCCACAGGGCCTACTCTGGCATGGGATCTCACCGGATATCTGAGAGTCTGTATGCAAGCTCTGGAGGTCTCCAGAACCTCCCAACCCTCTCCACACCTCTTCTTTTCAAAATAGAAGCCCCTGGTTTATACAGTGTGCTTAGAGCTATGCATCAGGGCACATCAAGAGACAGGTAACCCTACATTGCTACACTGCCTCAGCTTGTACCTAGTGCTTTCCCACACAAGAAATCTGACTAAAGGTATCTGAAGGGCAAAGGAGCCTATCAAAGAGCAGCTTAAAGGACCCTTTTTAATGCTGGATGGTAATTCTAGCACTCTCAGAGGTTGAGACAAGAGGATCACCATTTTGTGACCAGCTTACTCTGTCTTATAGCAAGACTCCATCTAAAAAGAAAGTAAAGTCCAAACATGGTAGCATCTCACCTGTAATCCCAGCATGTGACAGGCTGAGACAGGAGGATTGTTATGAGGCCAGCCTGAGATATATAGTACATTCCAGGTTAGCTTCAGTTACAAATGAGATTCTATCTCAAAAGGAAGACGAGGAGGAAGAGGAGGAGGAGGAAGAAGGGGGGAAGGAAAGAAAGGGAGGGAAAGAGGAGGAGAAGGCGGCGGAAGAGGGGAGGGGAGGGGAGAGAAGCACATCAAAGTTGAATGGTAGCACTCCAGCCTGGGAGGGTGCTAGAATCTCAGCCTTCCTTTCTGACCCCCACAAATGCCCATTTTATCCCGACCCATATCTTTCACCTCCACTCTGTAACAGCTGGCCAGCTCAGCTCCCTGCCTCTGGCTTAGTGCACTGTGCCCACCCCAGCTGGCCTTGACACCACAAACACCAATCTATTCAAAGTGTGAACATGATCCCAGGCCATGGCCCTTGACCCACATTCCATGACAGGTGTATCAGTATTACCCGAGTTTTTCCAGGTCAGATCCTAAACCCTAGCAGCCAAGAAGCTAGGCTCAGCTGCTCACCATTAAAGACAAACTACTAGTAAAAAGCAGAGAAAGACTCAGAAGAGGGACAAATACAGAGTTCCAGTGACCACAGAGGTTCCTCTTCAAAATCCTGACCTGGGTTGCAGGTTTAAATATGCAAGAGGTTTGCAGAGCAGAGCAGGAGAGGATGACTCAGCAGTTATGAACACTTGTTAATCTGGCAGAAGATCCAGGTTTGGTTCCCAGCTCCCACATGTTGGCTTTTAAAACTGCCTGCAACTCAAGTTTGAGAGCATCTTCTTTTGGCCCCCATGGGCACCAGGCATGCATGTGGTGTACACACATACATCCAGGCAAACACTCATACACATAATATAAAAAATGCATTTAACAAAAAGAGGTTTGCATGGGTGAGGAGTCTTTGTCCAGGTTTTGTCACACCTGTCACTAACCCGTCATTCTCTTAGCCTCTCTCCTCTCTCTCAGTAGTCAAGCAAGTTGTCAAAACTGTGTGAAATATCTTTCTGAGACAAGTTCTGCCTCTTGTGGGGGCCAAAGCCCTCCCCAGCCCTTTCCTTCCCCTAGCATAATATTTGAGGGGAAATTCTAGTTTCTTGGGGTCCATCGTCTCAAAGGTCTGATAGCCAAATGGAGGGGCATGAGTGTTCCATTAAAATAGCTTCGTTTGACTCAAGGTCACTGATCTCCATTCCCTCCCCAGGCTCACCTCAGCATCCTCCTGCTGCTCTAGTCCTTGTCAAACCACTCCCCCAACCCCCTTCCCCCAGTACCCTGGTCCTGCTCAAGTGTGGATGCTCTTTCCTTAAGGTCTCTCTCCACCCCACAACCTAACTTGGCACTTTATTCCATCTCTAGATTTCATTTTCAGGGGTCACCTCTCTCCCTAAGCCTAGGTTGAGGAGGTCTCTTCTGCCTGCCCCCAACATCATCTTCAGCCTCCTAACTCTGGAGCACTAAATACACACCTGTATGGTGCGCTCGCTTCATTTGCTGCAGTTGGGGACATCTGAGTCCTGTGCCCTACAGCAAGAGCCATATCTTTTCCACAGCGGCAGCTTAAAAATGGCATTTAGCTTGGCCTGGCTGAATGTGAGCACTTGGTAAATATTTGCCTGGAGAGAAGATAACCTCAGAGCCTCCCTGTGCTGACACTTCTCACAGGAGAAAAGGTCAAAGGTCCAGAAACACAGCTGAGGGTGCAGGGGTGGGGGATGAAGGGGTGGGGGAAGACTTAGCTGCTTGTTCCAGCCATTCAGTTTTCTTGCCATGTCCTTGGGGCCCTCACCAAGATGGGTGCCTTTAACAATTCTCTGTTCCCATGATCAGTCTATGTGGGACCATTTCTGTGATTATTATAATGTTCTTTTAAAATGGAAATGTTATGCACAGCATAGGATCTGAGTTTAGTCACTAGAACCCAGGTAAAGCCAGAACACAACAGCATATGATCCCAGCATTCTTGTAAGAGGCAGGAAACAAAGTCCAGAGAACCCCTGGAAGCTCACATGGGTAGCATGGCATACCTATAGGTGGAGATTAAGAGATCCTGCCTCAAACTGAATTGAATACAAAGACTGGCACAAGAGCTTGTTTTCCAATCCCACATGCACAGCATGGAACACACATACCCAGACACACAGACACTCAGGCTGAATGTGTATTTGTAATCTCAGCACTAGGGGAGCAGAGACAGGACGATCCCTAAAGCTTTCTGACTATCCAGCCTGGCACAGTTAGTGAGCCCCAAGTCCCAGTGAGACCCCCTCCCCCCCCAAAAAACAATATAGACAGCAAGGAGCAGATGACCTCTGACCTCTATACAGATATGTACCCATATGTACAAGCATGTTCCCATACATGTCTAAAGACACACATATAAACACACCTGCAATTACACACACAAATAAGTAAAATAGTAAACAGATAATAAAAGTTGAGGTAGAAGAAGATTTTACACTATAATTCACATTGAACATCCCTAATCTGAACATCAGAATTCTGAAATGCTCCAAAATCCCAAAGTTTTGGGGTTCTCACATAACAGGTTTCAGAACATTTTGGAGTTTAGATTTCTGCAGTCAGGATGATCAATCAGAAAAGTCTATACAAACATTCCAACCCCCATCCCCAAATGCCCAAATCCCAAACACTTCTATCTGCAAGCATTTCAGATAAGGTTTACTTGTAACTGCTTCACCAGGAATTCTACACTGGAAAAAAGGAAAGGCAGAAAGCCCAGAGCGGGAGCTTTTTTCCCAGGAAGAGATTTCACACAATTCTAACAAATTGTCAGAATACCTTGCCAGAGAGAGACTCATGGGCTGGTTGGTGACGGGTGAGACCAGACCACAGCTAGTTAGTTTTGCAAATCTCTTGACCTCTATTTAAACCTAAACTTTGTAACAAGACTCTGAAGATGGACTTGGGAAGTCACTGAACCTGTTTTCCTCTTCCCAGTGTGGCAATATTGAGTAAGTCTTTTGCTATAGTTCTTAGTATTGCTTGTCTCTAATTCCAGAGTGAGAATAGATAGCGGAGCCCAGGCTTTTGCCCTAAAACGTTGAAGACTTATTTATTTCTCAATGTAGAAAAAGCAGCCAAAGCTCAAAGCCTCTCATTTAAGCCCCCAGGTCTTCCCACACATCTGAAGTTTAGCTCGAGGACTGAGACACCCCAAATTCTGGAGACATAAACAATGGGCAGTGTCAGGCAAGCACTATACCTCCTGGACTATGTACCCAGCCCCCCAAGTTTCACTGGTACCCAGAGGTGGACCTGCAGGATGTCCTTCTGAGGATACCTTTCCTCCGTTCAAGGAAAAACGGCAAGTCAGCTTCCCACACTGATGATCTCTCTCTCTCTCTCTCTCTCTCCTTTAATTAATTAATTTATTAATAATTTATTAATTAATATATTCTTTTACTTACTCACTTTACCTCCCTCTCACTGCCTCCCACCCAGTCACTCCCTCCCACAGTCCTTCCCCCACCCCCCCCCTATCCCCTTCTCCTCTGAGCAAGTGGGGGCCCCCTGAGTATTTTCCCCCCCCCCAAAACCCCCCCCCCCTGCTCCTGGCACTTCAAGTCTCTGTGAGGCTAGGCGCTTCCTCTCCCACTGAGGCCAGACAAGCAGCCCAGCTAGAAGAACATATCGCATGTACAGACAACAGCTTTTGGAGTAGCCCCTGCTCCAGTTGTTCAGGACCCACAGGAAAGTCAAGCTGCACATCTGAGCAAGGAGGCCTAAGTTCAGCCGGGTGTGTGTTCTTTGGTTGTCGGTTCAGACTCTGAGAGCACCAAGGGTTCAGATTAGTTGTCTCTGTTGGTCTTCCTGTGGAGTTCCTATCCCCTTTTGGGCCCACAATCCTTCCTCGTATTCTTCCATAAGAATCCCCAAACTCCATCCACTGTGGCCATGGGTGTCTGCATCTGTCTGTGTCAGCTGGGTGGAGCGTCAACATGCTCCTGTCTGCAAGCATAACAGACCATCATTAATAGTGTTAGGGACTGGTGCTTGCCCGTGAGATGGGATGGGTCTCAAGTTGGGATCTTTCTTTTAATGTGGTTTGAGGCCAACTCTTCTATCGCTGGAGAGGTTCCTTTTGTGTAAGAGGAGCATTATGTCGATGATCCTAAAGGTGACCATAAACTAAGAAGATGAGGCAGGGTAACTTTCTCATGGCTCTAGAGTTTCACTTTTCTCGAGCATAAACAAGAGTGAAGATCAAAGCCATTCACTGATTGCCTCCCAGTGTTAAGTTTAAATGTGCAAAGAAATGTTAAGTACCCTGATTGAAATGTAAAATGTCCTCGCTGAGCTGTGGAATCTTAGGAAGCTGAGCCTCTCACCACAGGAAGTAGGTCACCAGGACCTAGACCTTGACGCTTAATAACTAAGTTCCATTTTCTGTTCACCATCTGTTTCCTTGGTGCAGAATCAAGGTGGCAAGCTGTGCTCCTGCTCCTGCCTCTGTGTCTCCCATGCCTGCTCACAGGTCTTCCCTCTGGAACTGTGAGCAGAAGTAAGTCTTTTCTCCCTTAAGTTGATTGTGGCTTGTAAATTATGGGAAGCACAAAACTGTAAAGGGTCACAGAGCAACACAAAAAAGACACCTAAATGGTTCTGGAGTGGGATAAATTACTGTGAGCTCGTTCAGATACAATAGTTTCTTGAGTCTCTTACCCTTCTTCTGTATTCCTTCTATGCACCTCAGAAGGGCATCCTACAGGTCCACTTCTGGGTACCAGTGAAACTTGGGGGACTGGGTACATAGCCCAGTTGGTAGAGTGCTTGCCTAACACCACACACACATGAGGCCTTGGGTTCCATTCCCAGCACCACATAAACAAGGCATGCACTTTCACCACTATATTAGAATGCAAGAGGATCAGGAGTTCAAGGTCATCCTTGGCTATATGGTAAGTTTGAGCCCACACTAGGCTACATGAAACCCTGTCTCCAGAAAATAAAATGTTTGTTTTTTTAATTTTTGTTTTTTTAAATAATTCAGGATTCAACACTGGAAATTTTATTACAGTTGGTTTTGCTTTTGTTTTTAAACTCACATGATTTCCAAATGCATATTTTTTCTGTATCTATTTTGGTATTGACATCATCATCATCATCATCAGAGAGAGAGAGAGAGAATAATAACACGCACAAGCGGGCGCGCACACACCCCACACACACACACACCTCAAAGCGTTATTTATGAATAGGGGGCAGTAAGATAGGGTCTTACTGTATAGCCCAAGCTAGCCTGAAACTCAGGATTTTCCTGTCTCAGCCCCCCAGCTGCTGGGATGACAAGACTTGGCCATTATCCCAGATAGTCAAGACTTTTTTGATGAAGGCCAGTTCATCCTCACCATGTTTGAGATGCAGAACCTTCCGTGCTTGCTTTACAGAGTCTGAATGACGGATTAGAAAAGCTACCGGACAACGACAGGGTGGACAAGGATGAAGTTAGCAGGCAAGCTTATGTTTGCTTTCTTGTTGGTTTGATTCACTTAAGCTAACAAAGTCCTCATCAACTGACTTTTTACATTTGAGTAGATTACAATGTGTTTTTGGGTCTGAATCCTTCCAAGACAGTAGCTAATTGGGCTCACCACACAACAGCAGGGGAGTCTCATTATCCTGATTTAACAAAGGAAGGCACTTCCTGCAGAGAAGTTAAAGGACTGGATCCTGGCCATCACATTGAATCTAATCACCACTGTCTTTGTCACTCATCATCACCGTTAACTTTTATCATACTAGCAATGCATGCCACTCTTCCAGGAGCCCTGGGATTAATAGACCTTCTGCATAACTATCTCCCAAAGACCTACATAGGTAATGAAATAAATATTTATTAAAGTCAATGCTGTGGGCCTTCCCCTTCTTTCTTGGCACCAGTCACAGAGGCAGCTGCTTTCTACAGGCATTAGAATTCTCATGAGTCCCCAGGGGCTGGAGAGATGTCCCAACAGTTAGGATCACTTGCTGCTCTTGCAGAGGAGCTGTATTCAGTTGCCAGCACCCACATTAGGTGACTCACAGCTGCTTGAACCCTCAGCAGCTGCTCCTGAGGATCCAGTGCCCTCTTCTGGTCTCAGTTAGTTCCTTCACACAAATACACACACAGACACACAGACACTTATAAATAAAAATAAAAATATATCTTTTAAAAAAAGAGGACCAGAAAGCCAGGTGGCAGTGGCACGCGCCTTTAGTCCCAACACTTGGGAGGCAGAGTAGGTGGATCTCTGGGTTTGAGGCCAGGGGACGATTCAAGACTGACATTATGGTGCTCAGCACTGGTTATGGGAAAATAAGCAACCAAAACTCCTGCCACATGGTGGTTTCCAGCTATTCTAGGTTCATGTCATGAAGGAGCCAGAATTTTTCTGATCACTAACAGTATTTTCTTCCAGTAAGGTCATTGTGGAAAAAACAGCCCAGCGACCATTAAGGCCATTACTCTTGATGCTGGTTTGACCAGAGAAGAAAATGAAAAATTGGCTTATTTGTATGTTTTATTTGTGCTTACAAGAAAAACCACAAAGCAGGAGGCAGTGGCTAATACACATCTGTAATTCTAGTACACCAGAGGTGTGATATTAACAGAGGGTCAGAGTTCAAGGTCATCCATGGCCTAAACTAAAGGAAATTCTGTTTGAAAAACAAACAAACAAACCAAGAACTCAACTATTCATCAGGTCTAAGGATGCGGCTCAGTTGGTAGAGTGCTTTCCTAGCATCCAGAGCCAAGCAAAGTGGACGTGCTGTTGCAAGCCTGACATTCAAGCACTCTGGAGACAGAGGCAGGAGGATTGATCATGTGATACATGAATGTAGCTGATCATGTGATACCTTGACCCTCTCTTTTTCTTATCTCTTATCTCTTCTAAAATCGGGTAGGGTCTGGGGTGTGAGAGCATTGCTTTATTGTTTTGTAGAGTAGGTTCACTCACTCATTCATTCATTCATTCATTCATATATTTACTAAGGGGATGTTTCATGTAGCTCCAGGTGGATGGAACATGACCAGCCACTTCATGCTCTTGCTGTTCTGCCTTCCTTGCCTTGATGGCTTGCATTCGGATGCGAGCCACAGTAAACTTCTTCTTTAAGTTTCCTCAGACAGGATTTTGCTGCAGCAATGAAAAGTAATCCACCTTCCTCCTAAGGAGGCTTACTAAATGCACAGGATCCTGGGTGGGCCCAGGATCAGACTCTATGTGAATTATTCTTTTAACTGAGGAAGAATTGGCATGGTGACACACATCTGAAATCTCAGCAGTCGGGAGGATGAGGGAAGAGGATCTCTAGTTGAAGGCCAGTCTGAGCTACATTGCAAGATTCAGTTGCATGTTGAAAATAACCAAGTGGGGCTTGGTAATGAATCCCTGCAATCCCAGCATTTTGGAGGTGGAGGCTGACAGATCAAGAGTTCAAGGTCATCCTCTGCTGCCTAGTGAGTTTCAGGGCTATGTGAGACCTTGTCTTATAAAGAAATAAAAGTAAATAAGATCAAATAGAAGACAGGGCAAGATTTGGGGGTGGGGGTGGCAAATGCATCCAAGTTACTGTCATTGTTCAATGTGTACCTCACAGCTATTGATCCAGAAACATGGCCTATTTTTAGAAGTTCAATCAGACCTAAGACTGATGGCTTAGTTTTCTCAATAGTGTACAGAACTGAATTGAACTAGAACATAAAAGGTGTGGTAACATGGCTACCTAATTAGCATCATGATTAGGTACATTCCCCCCCCTGAAGCACAGTTTTATGCATGAGTAGTCAGAAGAGCTTTGTGGTGACAGGTTTTGAATGTCAACTTGGCAAAATTTAGAATCACCTGGAAGATACAGCTCTCCTGAACTCTTCAAGGGCATTTCCAGGGAAGATTGACAGAGGAGGAAAGACCCACCCTCAAAGTGGAAGGGAACTTCCGTCCCTTGATCCAGATATAAGGATCTGAGGAATTAGCAGTTTTCCCCTGCCTGCCTTCACCTCCTCCTGGGCAAACGTGTCTCTCACTACTGCTGCCATCCAAGGTGGACGCTAGACTCTGTCTTCTTTGGCCTTCTAGTGTGACAATGTGACAATGGACACTGAATACCAGTGATTCTCTGGGGATCCTCCAGTCTTCTCTCTCCCATTTGGGACTGCCAGGCATCCCCTTCTGTGGGATGAGCAGCTATCAAGTTCTCAGAGTCTCTAGTGTGCAGACAACCATTGCTGGACTACCATGACCTGATTGTGAGCCAATCTAATAGATTTTTTTTGTAATCTGTGCACATTCTCTTGGCTCTGTTTCTCTAGAGCAGTGGTTCTCAACCTTCCTAATGCTGTTAACCTCTAACACAGTTCCTCATGTTGCGGTGAACCCCCACCCCATAAAATCATTTTCATTGTGACTTCAGAACTGTGATTTTACTACTGTTATGAATCTTTGATATAAATATGTGTGTTTTCTGATGGACTTAGGTAACCCTGAGAAAGGGTTGTTCAACCACACAAAGAGGTCTCTCGAGAACTGCTGCTCTCAAGAACCCTGCCTAATGCAGGCATAAAGACAAGGAAAGGAGCTGCATGTGGGATCCCATGCCTTCAATACCAGCGCTCATGAGACAGAGTCAAGACAATAGCATTTAGGAGGCCAGCCTAAGCTAAATAGTGAGACCCTATCTCAAAACTTCAAACAAAATAAGGAGGAATGGCCCAATGATTGACAGGGACCAGGCAGAAGGGGGTAAGGGCAGCTGACTGTTTAATGAATAGGTGTTTTTCTTTGGGGGGGGGGGTGTGTGACACTAGATAGTGATGACGGGGCACAATTGATAAATATGCAAAATGTTGCTGAGTTGTATGCTTTATGATATTTAAAATGGGGGCTGGAGAAATGGCTTACCATTAAGCACACACATTGCTCTTGCAGAGGACCAACGTTCAGGTCCCAGCTCCAATGTGGGGTAACTCACAACCACCTGTAATTCCAGCTCCAGAAGATTTGTCACTCTCTTCTATCCTCTGTGGGTACCCTGAGCATAAACACATACACATAATTCAAATTAAATATTTTTAAAAAGATATTTGAAAAGATGGTAGCAAGATGGCTCAGTTGGCAAGGTGCTTGCTATAAAATCTTGACACTCACAACATTACACACTTGCAATCATGCACATACACACACACACAAAATGAAGACCCACCCCCATGTAGTTTTGCCAGAAATCATAACCATGAGATCAACTAGAACAAGCTAATTTCAAACTGGTTCTGTATTAAATCCTTCAGTGCCAAATCAACCAGAAGACTTTTCTATAGCCTTGAGCCTGTATGTACCTCTAATAGGTTGGCCATAAATAAGAGACATAAAGTAGCAATAATGAGCTTTGGAGGGGGGAACAAACCTAGCTAATTTACACCATAATCAAAATACCCAGGAATCTTCAACAATTGAAGAACTGATGCCAGTCTCTGTCGTAAGCACACCCGACTGTATTATTCCACATGTGAATGTAATTTCTAAATTGCAGTGTATAATGTGGAAGGGTGTGCAATTTCTGAAAGGCAAAAAAAAGTATTTATGTTTCTCTGTGGCATTGCTCCCTGATGAGAGAAATCAAAGGGATTATTGGAACAGTGTATTACGGGACTCAGGAGCAGAACAGTTCAGAAAACGACTATCATTAATCTTCACGCAGCCGAATAGAGAAAGCAGAGGTGGGAGCCTTGTGCCTCCCATAGCCAAGAGGCCTGCTGACAGGCATCTCTACCCAGAAACACCTGGCCGAAGGGCAGTCATTGACCAACTCTGGGAACAATGGCATCAGCCACTAAGGGTGAATGAACTACTCACCAGACAGCTCTCCCCAAACCAAATCTGTCCCCACTTATCTGATCAGTATGTGCACCCTGCACACACATGTCCACCATCACCTAAAGGACAGAATCAAAGTTCTTGTGTTATCTATTTTTCTCATTGTTGTGACCTAAAAAGCAATGTAAGGAGCTGGGGGCATGCCTCGCTTGGTCAAGTGCTTGTTGTGCAAAGCATGAGGACCTGAGTTTGGATTCCTCCACTCCCATAATAAAAAGCCAGGCACAGGAGCACATCTATAATCCCAGTAATAATAATAATGTCTGAGCTGGAGAGACAGACATAGACAGGCAGCATCCTGGAGCTTGCTAGCTGCCTGGTCTAGCCAGGTTAAAGGAGAGAACTTGTCCTAAAAAAATGAAGTGAATGGTGATGGAGGAAGACACCCTACATCAACCTCTGGCCTCTACACACTTGTACACACTCACCTGCATTTATACGTGTATATATTTACACACACACACACACACACACCAAAGAAAAGCAACTTAAGGATTTATTTTGGCTCATGGCTTCATGGTGAGGAACAAGGGTCTTCCACAGAGTGATAGGAACTTGCATCAAGACTTCTTACATATGTGAAATGGAAATTTCTGGTTGTGTCATGTGACCTTTGTTCTGGAAAGTGTCATTTGAGAGGATTTTTTGCAGAAGCAGACACGTGGGAGGGTGTTTTCTAAGAACAGACACATGGTGTTTTTCTGGAGGCCGCCTGGGAGAAGGGTATGTGATGTTTTGCTAGAGCAGATGCTTGAGGGAACACGTGATGTTTGGGAAGGGTATAAATATAGCCCAACGGGCAGTGGACAAGGCTGTGTGGTGTTGGTTCACCTCACTATTCTTTGTTGGTCATTATTTGTGGAGACTTCATAGAGAGAAATGCACCAAAAAACTTCTGGTGGTGTTCTGGCAGCTTCTTGTCACTTCTGAGGATTGGCAGAGCCTTGTGGTTTCTTCTGGACTGACTGAACTGCAATACAATGCAGATTGGATTTGCTCCAAAGATACATCTCTAAACAGGTCCTCAGCTCTCTTTGTTCTATTAACCTTCCCTTTCTACTACCTCTGGTGGCTGGTGGGCTAGAAGGGAGGTTAAAGCATTTAAGAACCCTTATTAAAAGTAGGTTTTGAAAACTCTAAGCCTACGCATATAGATGAATCAGGAAGAAAAAGAGAGACTGGAAGCAGTGTCCACAGTGTCCTACTTACACCAGCCAGGCCTCCACAATTTCCCTCAACAGACAAATATTCAAACACATGAACCCATGGAGACATTTCACATTGGAACTTAGCAATGGGATCTTAAAAAGACACCTTCTAATCACCACTACCAAGGCATGCTTAGTCATTCCTACTATGGACTGGATTTATCCCTCAAGGGTCCTGTGTTGGAAGATTTGTACATGACATATCGGGAAGTGGTATATAGGGGCTTGTGGGAGGTCCCTAGGTCATATAGAGATAGTCCCTCAAAGGGGATTGTGGTGTGGCTGAAAGAGATAACTCAGTGGTTAAAAGCAGATGCTGCTCTTACAGAGAAGTCAAGTTCAGTTCCCAGCACCCACATCAGGTTGCTTTCAACTATGGTAACTCCAGTTCTGGGGAATCTGATGCCCTCTTCCAGCTTTTGCAGGCATTGCACTCACACATGTACACAGAGGTACACATGTAATTTTACTTTAATCTTTTTCAAAAATAAGATTTATTTTTATTTTTTGTGCATTGGTGTTTTGCCTGAATGTATGTCTGTATGAGACTATCAGATCCCCTGGAACTGGAATTACAGTTGTGAGCTGCCATGTGGGTGCTGGGAATTGAAGCAGGGTTCTCTGCAAGAGCTCATAACCACTGAGCAATCTTGCCAGCCCTTTTTTGCCTACGTGTATGTCTGTTTGAGGGTGTCAGATCCCCTGAAAATGCAGCCACAGACAGCTGTGAGAGGCCACGTGGGTGCTGGTAAATAAACCCAGGTCCTCTGGAAGAGCATCCAGTGCTCTTGAGCTTCAGGCCATCTCTCCAGCCCCTATTTTAATCTTTCAAAATAAAAAGAATGGGACCTGAAGCCCATGCTTGTTTCCTTTTTTGTTTTTCCCAAACATGTTCTCTGAACACTTGATTCTACCAGGCATTTATTCCCCCTTGAAGCCTTCTTCAGAGCTGAACCCTCAAACCTCTGGAACTGTGAGCTAAATAAACCTCTTCTCTTCATAAAGTTAGTGCACCTCAGGTATTTTATTATAGGAAGAAAAAAAAAAAAGAACTAATCTGGGCCCCCTTCTACTGCCTACATCAGATTACGTTGTATTTCACACAACAGAAATGTAGATATATTTTGCATTTCCCACTCATTCCTGGGTACAGTGGTTTTGACTGGAAGTAACTCTGCCCCCTTTCCTTGTGCAATGAGTAGAACTACTCAAACCCTTTGGAGCCAAGGTCTTAAGTGTCAAATGCTGGGCATTGAGCTATAGCATCTTTTATTTCATTTCTATATTTTGGTTTCGCTTTGAGCTGATTGTCCTACAGCCTGGTTCTTTTCTTTTCAAATAAGAAAGTGTATAACTTGGTTTTGATTTTACAAGAACTGACAGATGAAATACTTTAGCTTTTTAAAAGAGACACCGGACTTTTAAAATGCTGAAATTTTTAAAGATCGTGGGACTTTTAAAAGAGGATGGTGTTTTTGTGATATTTTGAGATCTTGGTGGCAACAAAGGCAAAGGTTATAGCTTAACCCTGATGTGTTTGTATGACATGTTGAAAAAGCTTGGGGAGTTCTGCTAATTTTTATTGTCAACTTAACACAACACAAAGTCACCTGGGAAGAGGTACCTTCAACTGAAGAGTGCCTAGATCAGATTGGCCTGTAGCCATGTCTGTAAGAGATTGTCTTCACTAATGATTGACATGTCAGGGTCTGGCCTACTATAGGAGGCACCCTCCCTAGGCAAGTGGTCCTTGTATGTGTAAGAAAAATAGTTAAAAAGAGCCAATGAGTGTTTCTCCACAATGCCTGCCCTATCTTCCCTCCATGATGGATTGTGACCTGGAAATGTAAAGTGAAATAAAAGCTTTCCACCCCAAGTTCTTTTAAACTGTGGTGTGATCACTGTAATAAAAAGCAAGGCAGGATACTCAAGTACTACAGTAACAAAATGACTAACCCACCATACCCTTTCGTCTCCTTTTGCATGGCACTCAATAAGCATTCTGAAATATTTTAAGTTATCTAAGTATACCCCCATACAATGATTTTTTAAAAGGATTTATTTATTTATTTTATGTATATGAATACACTGTAGCTGTACTCAGACACACCAGAAGAGGGCATCAAATCTCATTACAGATGGTTGTGAGCCACCATGTGATTGCTGGGAATTGAACTTATGTCCTCTGGAAGAGCAGTCAGTGCTCTTAACAGCTGAGCCATCTCTCCAGTCCCAATTGATTTTAAATGGGAGCAATTTCATTCCTTCCCACTGTGATAATACAGAAACTTTGAAGACTTTTCTTATTGTTCCAAGTATCATCTAGAGGCAGAGAATTCTGCTAGACACTCTGCAGTAGGCAGAACATTACCCACTCTCACCAAAATGAACAGTCCAACCCAAAATGTTAATAGTACCATTTTTTATTTAGAAAACTTTCCTTGGTAAATTACAACAATTCTCCCAAATGTTTACTCATTTGTAACACTTACTATCGCAAGCTTGACAGAACTACCTAGGTTAATTCGGTCTGGGACCCCAGCCCAGGGAATATTTAAATGTCAGCCACATTTAAAATAGGGTTTCCCTTCTCAGTTAATACTCAGTGGAAACACCCTCTTAGACACACTCATAGACACCTCACCAATGCCCTAGGTACATATTCTGCATGGGGGGGGGGGGGTGAGGACACATGTATGGGTTCGTGTATGTGTGTGTGTGTGTGTGTGTGTCCTCAGAAGCCATCTGTCTTAGGGTTTCATTGCTGTGAAGAGACACCATGACCAAGGCAACCTTTACTTCGGGCTGGCTTACAGTTTCAGAGGTTCAGTCCATTATCATCATGGTGGGAAGCATGGCAGTGTGCAGACAGACATGGTAGTGAATAAGGAGCTGAGAGTTCTACATCTTGATCCAAAGGCAACCAGAAAGAGACTGTATCACACTGGGTGGAGTCTGAGCATAGGAGACCTCAAAGCCCGCCTCCAACAAAGCCACACCTCCTAATAATGCCACTCCCCAAGGCCCAGAGCTCAAACACAGGAATCCATGAGGGGCAAACCTATTCAAACCATCACATTTTGTTTATTGAGATAGGGTCTCTCACTTGCCACATAAACAAGGTTGGCTGGCCTGAGAGATCCAGCGGGAACACCTGCCTCTCTTCCCTCAGCACAAGAGTTATAAGCACATGCCATCACACCCTGCTTTTTCTGTGGGTTCCAAAGATCAAACTTAGGTCTTTATGCTTGTGAGGCAGGCACTTTACAGACTGAGCTATTGTATACCATAGAACACGCATCAATATCAGAGAACAGCTTGCAGGAATTGGCTCTCTCTTTTTATCACATGGATCCAAGGGATCAGGGATTGAACTAAGATCTTCAGACTTGGCAGCAGGTGTCTTAATCTGCTGAGCTATCACACCAAGCCCTCACTAGATGCTTCTTAATCCAATCAAGTTAACAGTCAGAAGCAAGCATCTCAAACTGTTTGCCGCTGCGTTCCTTACCTTCAGCTGTCACTAGACAGTGAGTTCCTGGAGAGCAAAGTCTCAAGCTTCTGGCTGCAAGGCCAAACAGTAACGAGAGTGGACATATTTATGGAATGCCAAGGAATGGACCAGAAATTGGGAAAAGGTGATTGCCAAGGGCATTTATTTATCAGCTTAGGCTCTCCCACTGAAACAGTGCCTGGAACATGGCCCAATTCCTGGGACAAAAGAAGAAACTCTTGGCTCCAACTTGTTGTCTGGGTTTCCCTGCCAATCAAAGTTGTCATGGAAAGGAACAGCCTCTGCTATTATGTTGAGCACAATGAGACTGTTTAGAGGAGAACCTTACCTTCAGGAAATTCCAATGAGTCTGTTTTATTGTTACCTCCGTACAGTAACGACTCCCATGGGGTTAAACCAGGTGTAAAATAATTACTAAAACATCCCTGCCACAGACAGAGAAGACTGTACAGAAATCAGGTTCCTGCTTCAATCGGGGGAGGGAAGGGCTTCCTCATGGAAACAAAGTGCTAAGGAAGAACTACAGAGGAGAGGAGACAGAAGGGAGCAAGGGAGAGGGCGGAGCAGGAGGAAGAGCACAGACTTTTCATCCCAGCCACACACAGCGAAGCACTTCCTCCCTCTGCAGCATGGATGACCTTTGGCCCACACACATGAGCTTAGCACCACCGACACACACACACACACACACACACACACACACACACACACACACACAGCAAAACAATGCAGGTGGAGAAAGGAATGACCATTATGAGCCAACTTTTGCCTGAAGACATTGTTCTCTTGTTCTCTAGACAAGAGAAGATTTAACAGAGTTGAAGTCCTATGGGAAACAAAATGAGGATGAGATTCACCAAGGAGTATTTTCCAAGACTGGAGAGATGGCTCAGTGGCTAAGCTCACTTACTGCACTTGCTGAGGATCTGAATTTGGTTCCTCCACTTAGGTTGGGTGGCTCCCAACTTCCTGTAACCAGACTCTGGTTTCCATGAGCACCTATATTCACATGCACTGTGGGGGTTTGAATATGAATCCCCACCTTCACCCCCACCCCACCCTCTGTCCTATAGGCTCATATATTTGAATGGATGGCCATAGTTGGTGGAACTGTTTGGGAAGGATTTACCATTGCTCTCAATCTTCTCAATACTGTGACCCTTTAACACAGTTCCTCATCATGACCCACAACCATAAAATTATTTTCCTTGCTACTTCATAACTGTAATTTTGCTACTGCTATGAATCATAACGTAAATACATGTTTTTTGATGGTCTTAGGCAACCGCTGTAAAAGGGTCATTCGACCCCTCAGAGAGGTCATGACCCACAGATTGAGAACCACTAGATTAAACAATGTGGTCTCCTTGGAGGAGGTGCATCACTGGGGGTGAGCCTTGAAGTTTCAAACATCAAAGCCATTCTCCCCCTCCTCCACCCAGACCCCAGAGTTGAGCTTGTGGATCAGATGAAAGCTCTCACCTATTGCTCCAACATCATGCCTGCCTGCCTGCTGCAATGCTTCCTGCCATGATTGTCTTGGACTCTAACCCTCTATAACTCTGAACTTCAAATTAAGTGCTTTCTTGTATACATTGCCCCGGGCGTGATGTTTTCTTATAGCAACAGAACAGTAACTAAAACATGCATGTATCCATACAAAGACTCAGGCACAGGCATACAAAAAAAAAAAAAAAAAAAAAAAAGACAAAATAATATTTAAATAATGTTTTTCAGTATCTTCCTCCTTAGCTTTTTGTTCTCTAAATATCACATCAAGAGTAATCAAGAGACGGCAGCCTGAGTATCACCACCCCAGAAGCAGCTATGTGTGCTCTGAGCTGACAGAACATGGGTAAGAATGTAGCATAGAACTACATTGTGTAGTATTAAATTGGAGCAGTGTTCAGATCCTGGTACGGAGCTTTGGATACTTAGTTTATTGATTTGTGAACTGTATTCAGAATGAGTTGGGCTTGCCAGCACTAAGCTGGATTTGGGCAATGCAATTGTTTTCAATAACATAGCACTTGGGTATCAATAACATCTTTTTCTTAAATAAATTTATTCTTTAGGGCCAGGGAGGTGGTTCAGTGATTATTAGTATATGATGCTCTTATAGGGGACCCATGTTCAGTTCTCAAAACCCACACTAGACAGCTTATCTTTAACTCCAGCTTCAGGGGATCTGAATTCCATTTCTAGGCTCCATGGGCATTTATACACTCACATATTCACATAGCTACACACACACACACATACACAATCTTAAAAATAAATCTTAGAAATGAAATGTATTATTTGACAATTCCATATGTATGTATATATAATATGAAATACACAATATATATGTATATTTATATTATACTTTTCCATATATATTTCCATCACTTTCCCAACAGTTCCTCCTCCCACTTTCATGTCTTTGGTTTTGTTTTATGACCCACTGAATTTAGCAATGGCTGCTCATGTGTGAGACAGGAACAAATGTCTGCTTGCCCCAGAGAAGGAATGAACCACGGTTCTTCCAAAGTCCGACACAGTGGACCAATGTGTTCAAACACATGAGCTTGCAGGGCAGTTTACATACCATATGTTATAGTTTGTTTTCTGTTTGTACAATACCCCAACTAAGATTACGATGGGGAAAAGTGTTTACTTGGTTCACACTTACTGATCATAGTTCATCAGTGAGGGAAGCCAGGGCAAGCACAAAGCAGGAACTTGAAGCAGAAACCATGCAGAGCTGATGCTTGTTGGCTTATTCCCATGCTCATACTTGGCTAGTTTTCTTGTACAGCAAAGGGCAGTAATGATGCTGTCCCACACTGAGTTGGACCCCCTCACATCAATCTTCAATGAAGACAATCCCACAGACCAACCTGATGAAGACCGCTGCTCAGTTTTGTTGTTGTTTTCAGTAATTCTGGACTGTAACAAGCTGACAGTTAATACTAACCAGAGAACCATTCTATCTTGGTGATCTATTGCTATGAAGAGACATCATGACCAAGGCAACTCTTATAAAAAGAAAGAAACAAAATCACCAAATTGGGACTGGCTTACAGTTTCAGAGGTTTAGTCTATTATCAGCTTGGAAGAAGAAGAAGGCAGACATTGTAGCTGAGAGTTTTACATCTGAATCCACAGGCAACAGGAAGAGAGAGTCCTTAGGTCTGGCCTGGGCTTCTGTAACCTTAAAGCCTACCCCCGGTGACATCCTTTCACTAACAAGTCCATACCTCCTAATCCAAAGCAGTGTCACTCCCTGACACTAGGCATTCAAATAAGCCTATAGGGGTCTTTCTTACTCAAACCACACACACCTCAACACTTTGTACCCACACTACAGCAAGCCCTCATTGAGAAGCTATCTTGAGACTCTCTGAGATTCATTAAACCCATGTATAGTCCAAGATGCCTGAAGAACAGTAGTATTTCAGTTATTTGTGAATTTCCTAGTGTTTTCAAAGTTCCACAGCAGGACCTCAGGCTAAACATTCTTCATTGTGCAGTACGTGAGAGCAACCTTGCCAGTCTAAGGCAACAGAGCCAGCAAGCCTTGGAGTTTCTTGCTCTGCACTTTTTGTTTGTATGGAGAGACAGTTAAGAAGTTATGTTGGTTTTGAGAGACCTTGTATATTTCTTTTACCAATGAACAAATCATGTAATTCTTTCCTTATTTCAATGCATTTCTTTATCAAGCCAAACTCCTGTGTTTGAAAGCTTAGTCCATAGGGATGGCTCTATTAGAAGGTGTGGCCTCACTGGAGGAAGTGTGTCACTGCGTGTGAGCTTTGAGGTCTCATTTGCTCAGTGAGCCATGCCAAGTGTTGACATAGTCTCCTCTTTACTGCCTTTGGATCAAGTTGTAGAACTGTCAGCTCCCTCTCCAACATCATGTCTGCCTGCGTGCTGCCATGCTTCCCACCATGATGGTAATGCACTAAACCTGGGAAACTGTAAGCAAGCCTCAGTTAAATGTTGTCCTTTATAAGAATGGCATTGGCTATGGTATCTGTTCACAACAATGGAACCCTAAGACACTAGGCAAGCAAACTACCACTGAGCACCCCAGCTCTCTTCTTTTTTCACTTTAAAAATTTTTATTTTATTGTACTGAGTGTGTATGGAGAGAAAGAGAGAGAGAGAGGGAGAGAGAGAAACTATTGCAAAAAATATATGTTGAGATCAAAGGAAGACTTTGGGAGTTGTCTCTGTTCTTCCCTGTGAATTCCAGGGCTCAAACTCAGGTCATTAGGCTTGCATGGCAACTACTTTTTTCCCTGGAGCCAACTTGCCAGCCTATTACTAGTTATTTTGAGACAGGGTCACACTATCTGTAGACTGTCCTTAGACTTGTGGTCTTCTTCTTGCCTTAATCTTCCCAGTAGCAAGGTCCCAGAACTGTACCAGTGAGGGTTGCTTGGGGAAAATTCTTTTCTTAAAATGTGTAATGGTGACTCTTGATTGTCAGCATGACAAGAACTAGAATCACCTAGGCTTGTCTTGGAGGAGTTTCTAGGTTGGGTTAATTGAGGTGGGAAGACCCATCCTGTATGTGGATGACACTATTCTCCATGCTGGTCCTGGACTGAATGAAAAAGAGAAAGTAAGCTGAGCACCAGCATCCACTTCTCTGCTTTCCAACTGTGGATACAATGTAACCAGCCAGCTCCTGCTCCTGCTGCCATGCCTTCTCAGCCGTGACAGACTGGACCCTAGAACTGTGACTCTGAATAACCCTTTCTTGCTTAAGCTGCTTTTGTCAGATATTTTGTCAAAGCAATGAGAAAAATAGATAATACAAAATATTAATCCAAAATCTAGAGTACTGACTGTTTTTTCCTGTACAAAATGCAAAACTAGGCCTGGAAAGAAGTCTTGGTCTAGAGTTTGGGTCCCCAGAAACCACTAATTGCTGTGTGGGCATGGCAGCAGGTCTGTAATTCCAGCTCGTGATGGTAATGTAAGGGAATTCCTAGATTGAGCTGGATATTGAGACCAGACATATCTGTGAGCTCTGGGTTTGACTGAGAGACCCTGACTTACTGAAATAGGTAGAATAGTGATAGATGATGATTCCTGACATCAACCTGTGCCTCCACATATACACACGTGCCCAAGCATTTACACAATACAAATATGCACACATATAGATACATTCATACGTACAGACAGACATAATACACACATACATACAAACACACATACACACACACACATATACATACAAACATATACATACACAGACACAAATACATACAAACACACACACACATACACCAGAGAGAGAGAGAGAAAGAAAAGAGAGTGCCAAACTCCTACTCTTTATCTCAGGTCCCCAAAGTCCTGGTGACAGACACATGCCATCACCAAGCATGAATTATTGTCTCCATAATGTAATAAACTCACAAATATTGTTAAACAGGATACTCATTTTGAATTACCCACTGCCAGCATCTATTAAAATTACAAGAACTTACCTCATGCTCAATAAATACTTGTTCAATTTAATTAGCTGGTTAATCTGAGTATTAACTATAATGTATCCAATTCAGAAAGCCACAAACATTTAATGAGTGCTCCCTGCAAGCCAAGCTCTTGAGAAATAACAATGAATAAAGAGCAGTGCCTGTCCCCTAGGCACTGTCTATAGGGAGGGAAGACAAAAAGCCAAAATAGTTATTTCATAATAAAATGTAATTCTCTAATAGAAGAAGGAGGAAAGTGGTATGGGACAATTAAATACTGTCATGAAAATAGAAGAGGGAAACAGGAGATGAACGGGCCCATACGAGGGTGACAGAGGACAACAGTGGGGAACTGCTGAGCGAGACCAAAATACATGATACCATGTCTGAAAATGGCACATGAAACACATTATTTTGTATGCATACCAGTGCATGCTAGTGAAGCTGAAAAGCACCCAGCTATCTCACTCTACAACATGACTATGGGAGAGATAAATAGCAGACAAGACCTAGCACATTGTGAGTCTTCAAAATAAGTTTTATTCATAGTGAGAACTGGAGGATTCTTCAGCAGCTAAAGGTGTCTGCTGCCAAGCCTAAAGACCTGAGTTTGATCCCCTAGAGGCTCTCATGGTGGAAGGAGAGAACTGACTCCCACTGATTGTCCTCAGACTCCCACATGTATGTGGTGGCTTGTGTGAACACACATATAAGATAAATGAATAAATAAATAAGAAAAAATTAGAAAGAAAATAAATAAATAAATAAATAATAAAAAGTAGATAGAAGCAGTAGCCCTTATAGAAAGGATGTTACTCTTGCTGATAACATAACCACAGTCATAGGGTTTGCCTGCTTGTTCCATGTGTATCTGAAGTTTATTTGCTAGCAGTGTAGGAGCTCAAACTCTGAGCATGCTTGGCAAGAGCTCTCCCACCGAGCTAAGTCCCCAGCCTGCTCTACTATAATTCAGTGCCATACCAAGTTTCTTGAATTAATGTAGAAATGTTTTTTAGTTACAGTCATTCATTAACTGCCAATACTGTGTAATGCCTTACATGAGTATTAAAACATTGAACTAGGGGCCAGCAAGATGGCTCAGCTGGTAAAACTGCTTGCAGAGAAGTCTGATGCCTTGAGTTTGATCCCTGGTACCCACGTGGAGGCAGGAAAGAATTGATTCCTGCACATCATCCTCTGACGACCTGCACACACACTTAAATCTTCAAACACATATAAAATAAATATATAAAAATGTAATAAAACAGGGGCTGGAGAGATGGCTCAGTGGTTAGGAGAGCCGGCTGCTCTTCCAAAGGAAGTGAGTTCAAGGATTCCAGCAACCACATGATGGCTCACAGCCATCTGTAATGAGATCAGATGCCCTGAGGCATCTGAGGGGTCTATAGACAGCTACAGGGAGGGAGCAGGGCTGGAGCAAGATGGAAAAAAAAAGGTGTCTGAAGACAGCCACAGTGTACTTACATACAATAAATAAATTTTTTTTTAAAAAAAAAAAATTGTAATAAAACTCCAAATTTTAAGTTAGTTTACTTTGCTTACTGGTTTGTGACTTTAAGGAGAATAAGAGTGAACCGGCCCCCACCTAGGTGGCCGGCCTTTTAAAACCTCTTTTAAAGGAAGGTCCGTCTCCAAGCTTTTATTTCACTCTTTGAAGCAGGGTCTTGTGTAATCCAGCTGTCCTCAAAATCACAATATAGATAAGGATGACTTTGAACTTCTGATCCTCCTTCTGGGATTTCAGGCATGTAGTGTCACACTCGGTTTCTGCAGTGCTGGGGATAGAACCCAGGGCTTCTCCATCTTAGATAATCACTCTGCCAACTGAGCTCATCTCCAGACATGGCTTTCTTAATTGTGTGTGTGTGTGTGTGTGTGTGTGTGTGTGTGTGTGTGTGAGAGAGAGAGAGAGAGAGAGAGAGAGAGAGAGAGAGAGAAGAATCCATCCAAAAGGATAGGAAAGTTATACATAGGCTGTGATGTCACAGACATTCTGGGGAAAAAAATAAAAAAACAGGATGATGGAACCCGGCCAAACAGGAGGAATGTTCTAGGCAAGATCACATTTGTAAAACAAACGCTCCAGGGCCTGGAGACAAGGCCCAGTGATTAAAAGCACTTGCTGCTTTTGTGACCAGAATTAAGTTCCCAGCACTGACATTGTTGCTCAAAATGGCCTGTAACTTCAGCTCTAGAATATTTGACACCCTCTTTTGGCCTTTGTGGGCACTGTACTTACTCATGGGCACCTACCCACACACTTAATTAAAAATAAAAATAAACTTTTTTAAAAAATAAATTTAAAATGTGATCAATTTTTTAAAAATTTATTTATGTATATGAATATACTGTCCCTCTCTTCAGACACACCAGAAGAGGGCACTGGATCCCATTACAGGTGGTTGTGAGTCACCATGTGGTTGCTGGGAATTGAACTCAGGACCTCTGGAAGTCAGTGCTCTTAACCACTAAGCCAGCTCTCCAGGCTGGTGATAACTTTTTAATGCACCTATCTAAAGAATGACACATGAACAAGAATGACAATGACAATGGGATCACCTCTCTTTGTAACCAAAAGTTAAAGGCATTTTCATTGCAAGAGAAAAAAAAAAAAAAAGGTAATTAATTGTTGCCAGTGGTTCTTTTCCATAATGAAGAAACATTGTGTAGATATTCCCCTCATTTGCATACAATTCTGAAGATGGATCTCATGCAAATGCATCCCTATATATAATACTGCAGGGTCAGTGAGATAGCTTAGTGGGTAAAGGCTGACAAAGGCCATGAGTTCAACCTATAGGACCTACATACAAGTCACACATATGCGTGCTCTAGTTCTCTCTCTGTCTCTCTGTCTCTGTCTCTGTCTCTGTCTCTCTCTGTCTCTGTCTGTCTCTCTCTCTGTCTCTCCTCTCTTCTCTCTCTCCCTCCCTCTTTCTCTCCCTCCCTTCCCCCCTCCTCTTTCATACACACACAATAAATAAAATAATAAAACATAGAAAGGAATAGTGCAGTGTTCAGGGGCCTAAAAGATAAGGCAATGTCCTCATAAAGTAATATTTGCTTATAAACTAGGCACATGCTCTTATGCACTTTAATTTCTCTCCAGATCTTATCATTCTCAATATAATGCAAGATGTTGTGTAAGTAGTTATTATTCTACATTTTAGGGGAGATGACAAGAAAAATACTTTACATTTTCAGTAGAGATGCATTCCCCCTCCCCTCCTACATTCAGTCCGAAGTCTGTGGAATCCAAGAAGACAGAACTCATATGTATGTCTTAGTTTCTTTTCCTGTGGCTGTGGTAAAATACTCTAAGAAAACAACTTAAGGGAAGAATGGTGTGTTTGTGCTCACAGATCAAGGCACAGTCCATTGGCCAGGGTAAGTCAAGATAGCAGGATCTTGAAGCAGCTGGCTCATGCAGCACCCACAGTCAGGAACAGAAAAGGAGTGAATGAATACTTGTTAGTACTAGGTTTGCTTTCTCCCCCTCCTGGAGTCCAGGATCCCAGTCCTGGGAATGTGTATTACCCCAAGGGGTGAGGCTTCCCATTCCAATTAATGTAAAGAAGGTATCATGCCCAGATATACTCAGAGGTTCTGTCTTAGTTAGGGTTTCTATATCTGTGAAGAGGCACCATGACCAAGGCAACCATTATAATGAGAAGCATTTAATTGGGGCTGGCTTACAGTTCAGAGGTTTACTTCATTATCATCATGGCAGGAAGCATGGCAGCATGCAGGCAGACATGGTGCTGCAGAGGTAGCTGAGAGTTCTGCATCTGGATTCTTAGGCAGCAAGAAGAGAAAATGACACTGGGTCTGGTTTGAGCATTTGAAACCTCAGAGCCAACCCCAGTGACACACATGTCCACCAACAAGGCCAGACCTACTCCAAAAAATGTCACCCCTCCAATAATGCCACTCCTTATGAGCCTATGGGGTTATTTTCATTCAAACCACCACAAGCTCACTACTCAAGTGAGTCTGTATTCTGTCAATGTCTTAGTCAGAGTTTTATTGCTGTGACAAAACACCATGTCCAAAAAGCAAGCTGGTGAGGAAAGGGTTTATTTGTCTTACACTTCCAGATCATAATCCATCATTGGAGGAAGTCAGAACACAAACTCAAGCAGAGCTGGAACCTAGAGGCAGGAGCTGATGCAAAGACCACGGAGGATGCTGCTTACTGGCTTGTTTCCCCTGGCTTGCTCAGCCTGCTTTCTTATAGAATCTAGAATCACCTGCCCAGGGATGGCACCACAATTGGATGAATCTTCCCTCAATGGTCACTAATTGAGAAAATGCCTTACAGCTGGATCTCATGGAGGCATTTTCTCAACTGAAGCTCCTTCCTCTCTGATGACTCTTGTGTCAAGCTGACACACAAAACCAGCCAATGCAGTCAAATTGGCAATTAAACACTAATCACCCTGACGGATAGAAAAGAACAATTGAAATTAGCAAATACCATTAGGGGACACTGTAAGTGCAATATTTACTCTCTCTTAGTCTCTAACTAGGCATGAGAATTAAAATTAAATAAGACATTAACAAAAGAAAACACACAATTATTTGTTTATATTTTTCATGAAAAAATTTACTAGAAAGATTAAAATACTACACAGGGGACTAGAGAGATAACCTAGTCAATAAAGTGCTTGCCCCACAAGTATAAAGATCTGAGTTCCAAACGAAGAACCAAGGTTTCAAAAATAAATATTAGTTAGACAGTATAGTGCTTGTTTGTAATAATCTTGGTACTGGGATCCTTGAGGTTCACTGCTCAGACAGCCTAGCCTTCCCATCAAGTTCCAAGTTCAGTTAGAGATCATGTTTCAAACAAGCAAATGGGTTGGGGCTGGAGAGATTGACACAGCAATTAAAGGTAAATACTGATCTTCCAGAGGACCCAAGTTTGGTTATCAGCACCAACTGATAACCAACCACCTGTAATTCCAGCACCAGGGGATCTGATGCCCCCTTCTGGAATCTGTAGGCACCTGCAGTCACAACCACATACACATAAATAAATACTTACAAAAGTTTTAAGGAAAGAATCTGAATTTCTGTGGTACATTTACACAATGGAATACTACTCAGCTATTAAAACAAGAGTGGGAGGGGGAGAGAGGGGAAGAATCAGGCATGAGAAGAGATGGAGGAGATGTATAGAGGGTCAAGAAATTGAACAGAGGTGTGTAGCAATAGGGGATGGAAAACTGGGGGTAGCAACCAGAAAGTCACAGATGCCAGGAAAGCACGAGCCTCCCAGGACCCCACCTGGATGACATTATCTGAAATACCCCACAAAGGGAAGGGAGAACCTGTCGAGACCATAGCCAGAGGTTAGGCATGGCTCCCTGATTGAGGGATAGGGCCACCACCCATCTCCAAAATTTTAACCCAGAATTGCTCCTGTCTAAAGGAAATACGGGGACAAAGAGTGGAGCAGAAAACTGAAGGAAAGGCCATCCAGAGAACTCCCCACCTAGGGATCCATTCTACATGCAGACACCAAACCCAGACACTATTGTGGATGCCAAGAAGTGCTTGCTGACAGAAGCCTGATACAGCTCTCTCCCGAGAGGCTCTGCCAGATCCTGACCAATACAGATGTGGTTGCTTGAAGCCAACCATGGGACTGGGCACAGGGACCCCAATGAAGCAGTTAGGGGAAGGACTGAAGGAGCTGAAGGGGCCTTATTCGGCATCAGTGGGAGGGGATCCCCTGGGTCCTGTGAAGGCTTGATGCCCCAGTGCAGATGAATTCTAGGGCAGTGAAGTGGGAGTGGGGGGGCATCCTCATAGAAGCAGGGGGAGGGGGAATGGCATAGGGGGTTTGCAGAGGGGAAACGGGGAAAGGGGAAAACATTTGAAATGCGAATAAATAAAATATCCAATTAAAACAAATAAATACATGGTTAAACAAACTTATTTCTTATTGGAAAATAAGTTTCTTATTGGTTGTTGATTATAAGAATATATTTATTAATAAAGATATATTTATGCTTAAAAGAAAAAGAACCTGAACTTTAAGGGTTGGGGATGTTACTCAACAATATCTTGCCTAGCATGTGCAATGCCCTAGCATGTGCAATGCCCTAGCATGTGCAATGTCCTAGCATGTGCAATGCCCTGGATTTCATCCTCCAGTCAGGGAAAGACAGCGAAACCTGAACTTGATCCCATCATCCTTTGACCTGAAATGTCTCTTCACATTTCAGTGACCGTCACATTCAAAGAGGATTTGCAGATCATTAAAGATGTACTTCCCACTTCCCACAAAACCTCGGGACAATAAAGCCACAAAGAAGGCACAGATTTGGGGTGAGAACTGGACATAGGGAGACATTTCTAAGGCTTCTCATGCACTCCTTCTTCACCGAGAGAACTGATGTGATCCCCACGGGATCAAAGACAAAGATAAAAGACCCTAGGCTCCAAGAGCCCCGGAAAGCCAAGGATTCTGGAGCTGCTGAGATCAGGAGAGAGAAACAAAGACCAAGAGAAGAGGGAACGGGCCATGCAGAGCTCAGCCCACTCTGCCTGAAGATGGTGGGAAGGATAATATTTCACATCACGATAATTATAATACATGAATTTCATTAAGGGGCTTTCTCAAGCCATATTTTTATCTAGTTACAAAAGTAATACATATTTATTAGGTCTGTCTTGGAAAATACACACAAGCGAGAAGAGGGGAATAAGTCACTTACCGTACCTCCATCAGACACAACCTCATTTAAGTCTGGTATATTAATTTCTGCTTTGTATCTAAACACACACATTTTAGGGTTTAAAAAATGGCGTCATTCTGCTCTTGCTTTTGAGAATCCTTTTATGTGCACGAGGGGTGTGTGTGTGTGTGTGTAGTGTGTCCCTGTTTGTGTGAATGTAGGAGCATGTGCCACAGGACACATATGGAAATCAGGAGAAAACCTGTTAGTCTTTGCCTTCCATCTTGCTTGAGAAGGGTTCTTTTCTTTTGGTTTTTTTTTCATATGATGTGTGTATATGTGTATGCTTGTGAGCATGTGATCAAATATGTGAGTGTAGGTAATTTCATGTGGACATAAAAGGAAACCATTGTGTCAATAATGCCCCTCTACCTAGTGTGAGACAGAGTCTCTTGTTCTCTGCCATGAACACCAGGCTAGCTGGCCTGTGAGCTTCCAGGCATTCTTCTGTCTCCACCTACCACCTCACCTTAGGAATGCTGGGATTACAAGGTGCACTACCATGCATGGCTGTATGTGGTTTCTGGGGATTCTAACTTAGACCCTCAAGCTTGCAGCTCAGTAAACACTTTACCCACTGAGGCATGTCCCCAGCCCTGCTCTTGCTATTTTTAACTTGTTTGTTTAAATAACATTTCATCTGTGTTTTCCCATAGCAGTTTTGTAACTCCGACACACGTCGCCTTGTATTAGAGCATACTCTCCAGTTCTAGATGGTAAAGTGGTTTCTGGGACAAGTGAGATTGCTCGAGGGGGTAAAGGCGCTGCCCACCAACCCTGATGACCTGAGTCTGAACCACAGTATCCATGTGGTGGAAGGAGAGAACTGACTCCACAAGTTCTTCTCTAACTTCCTTATGTACATCACAGCATGCCTCCCCAACACAGGGCACACGTGTGCACGTGCGTGCGCGCACACACATACACATGCATGCACACACATAAATGTTTAAAAGGCAGTTTCCAGCTTTTCACTACTGCAAACAATGCTTCCTGAACAAACGTATTTACCCAAATCATGATTATCTTCCCATATCAATTCCTACAAGTAAATTACATACTTATTCTTAAGGCTTTCAATGAATACTGCCAAAATGTCCTCCAGAAATTAAGCATGTTCTGATTTATATTCCCCTGAGCAGTGTGTGAGAACACTGCCTTCCAAACAAGGCAGGAAACGCAGCTCAGTTATTGAATTCGAGCAGCTCTGCTAATTAGCTGAGCAGTCAAAATGTAACTGGATTAAAGCTATGGCAGGTTCATTCTGTCTGCTCTACGGGGCTTACGTACGTCCCAGGGACACATCGTTTTTCTTCTGCTGTCATTACTTCAAGAAAATATCCCTGACTGTGCCTCATAAATACTCTGCAATTATTACCTGCCAATTAAAAATAAAAATACACGTGTTATTTAAGAGAGAGAATAATCATGACCCCACCATTGCTTTAATCAAGAAACAACAGTGCACTCTTCATATGGCTCCCTGGATGTGGCTGTGGTAATCCATTGAGAAGATTTTTATCTAACTTTAAAAATTCTTATCCTTTTAAAGACATGATTGCTTTCTGGGCTGCAGGCTCAAGGGAACATTCTTTTGAAGGTAAAAGATCTATTAACATAGAAAAGTACAGTACTGTTGGGCAAATCACCCACTATCTCAAATAATCTATCTTCCTGGTAAGTTCTTAACAAAGGATTGGGGACTAGCTTAGGGGTAGAACACCCCTAGAATCCCCCAGTGAGTGACTGGGACATGACTCAGTGGCAGACAGCTTGCCCAAAATACCCTAGTGAGCACTGGAAGAACCTGGGCCAGTATTACACTCCCTGTCTAGAATCTCTAGTGAGGAATTAGAGGTGACTCAGTGGTAGAGCTCCTGTCTAGAATCCCCCCAGTGAGGGGCTAGGGGCATGGCTACAGTACTTGTCTAGCATGTGAAAGCCTCTGATTTCCACAAACACACACACACACACACACACACACACACACACACACACAACCAGTTTGCATATAAAATCCCAGTAGGGATGACACCATTCTTTGGGATCCTTTACTGGTAAGAAAAGCTCACTTATCCAAACTGCCTGTGTAGCACAAGATCCTGTAAGGAAAGAATGGGCATGTCTATAAAAGTTGGGGTTCAGAGTCAATCCAGTTCCAATCCATTGGCTGAAAGCAAATTTAAGGGGGGAACCCCCAAAGAACATAATTAACTTTAGAACAAACAACGTTATGGTTTTGATTAGTTATGAGTCACCAGAGACTAGAGGTACAGTGGGACATGACTTGTAAGGACATGAAAGTCCCTTTCTTACCTCCTTAGAAAAGAAGAAGGAGCCAGGTGGTAGGAGCACACACCTTTAATCCCAGCACTTGGGAGGCAGAGACAGGCGGATTTCTGAGTTCGAGGCCAGCCTGGTCTACAGAGTGAGTTCCAGGACAGCCAGGGCTACACAGAGAAACCCTGTCTCAAAGAAAGAGGGGAGGGAGGTGGAAGGGGAAGGACGAGGAGGAGGTAGAGATGCTAGAAATGACTTTGCAATTGGAATATGCAATTTAAAATAAGTGAAAATTATTCCCAGGTAGTTTACTGCTTTAGCTATAGGGAGGCATGCCCCTGCAGCAGACAGCATAATGGCTCCCCTTTCATTTTTGGTTTGTGCCAACTATCTTCAGTTAGTGTTGCTTTACAGGCCTCCTGCAATTTATCACAGCACTGGAATGTGGTTGTAACACAACAAGTGTTCTAGCTTTATCTTCTGCTGGTGATTTGTCTTCTTTATGGTGACTGTACTGTCTACATTAATACAAGCCATAGAAATTATACAGTGTGGAAACTTGCTCCACGCAGTTCCTTTTCTAACAAAGAGCAGAATCTTAAGAGTTTATGTCCATAGCCTAGTGATGGCTAAATCCATGCCGGGGAGCAGCAATAACATATAAATAAAAGGATTTACAATTCAATACACTGATTTATTTGATGAAGAATCACTACAAAGCCTCATTTCCCAGTGACTCAAAAGGAGGATATATTCTTTTTTAAAAAAAGAATTAGTTCTCCTTTTTTCATTGGGGTTATGTGGCAATGGAAATATGAGCATGTGAGTGAGTGTGTTTGCCTACAGAGGGTGTCCGCTCCCCTAGAGCTGGACTTACAGGGGGTTGTGAGCTGCCTGACATGCTCTCTCTTTTCCATTTTTTAAATAACCAATTAACTCCAAGTTGCACTCCCCATATACTTCTGAGTAGGAGGCCATCCAGTTAAAGAGGGGAAGAGTCTAAAGATTCCCCCTTCTGGCTCCATGATAGAATGACTGGCTTGATCTTGCTCATGCCTTCAGCAGGCAGCCACAGCTTCAGTGAGGTCATGAGTACAGAAGACACTGTTTTTCTTTTGGTCCTCCCCAAATTCTGGCTCTTATAATCTTTCTGTCCCCCTCTTCCATGATGATTCCTGTGCCTCACGGTTGGTGTGAGTCAATAGCAAAGTATTCTTGAAGATCTTCCAAGTCAGGGACTGGGGAAATAGCTCAGTCAGCCAACTTCTCACCTTGCAAGCATGGGGAATCTGAATTCGACCTTCAGAACCTTCATGATAATAATTAAAAAAAAAAAAAAAGCCTGGTGTATTGGCTGGTTTTGTGTGTCAACTTGACACAAGCTAGAGTTATCACAGAGAAAGGAGCCTCCCTTGAGGAAGTGCCTCCATGAGATCCAGCTGTAAGGTACTTTCTCAATTAGTGGTCAGGGGGGAGGGCCCATTGTGGGTGGTGCCATCCCTGGGCTGGGTTCTATAAGAAAGCAAGCTGAGCAAGCCAGGGGAAGCAAGCCAGTAAGTAACATCCCTCCATGGCTTCTGCATCAGCTTCTGCTTCCTGACCTGTTAGAGTTCCAGTCCTGACTTCCTTTAGTGATGAACAGCAACATGGAAGTGTAAGCTGAATAAACAAACCCTTCCCCCCCCCAACTTGCTTCTTGGTCATGAATAGAAACCCTGACTAAGACACCTGGTATGACAGCATGTACTTGTAATCCCAGCACAGGAAAGATGGAGACAGAAAGCTCCTTGGAGATCACTGTCCCATCAGACTGGCCAGCTCAGGAAAGTCCAGGGCCTAGCAAGTGACAGACCCTGTCTCAAAACATAGTGGATGACTCCTTGAGCATCCTTGAGCAGAATGATTGAAACCTGAGTGTATCCTCTGCCTTCCACATGACCTCACTTGCACCCAAAATCATTTTTCAGGCTACTCTCATATCAACTTGACACACAAATTAGAGTTATCTGAAAGGAGGGACCCTAGATTGAGAAAATATCTCCACAAGATCCAGCTCTAGGGCATTGTTTTAATTAGTGATTGACGGAGAGGCCCTGCCCACTTTGGATACTACCATCCCTGGGCTGGTGGTCCCGGATTCCATAAGGAAGGAGGCTGAGCAAGCCATACAAAGAAAGGCAGAAAGCAGCACCCCTCTATGGTCTCTGCATCAGCTTCTGCCTCCAGGTTCCTGCCCTGTTTGAATTTCTGTCCTGACTTCCTTTGGTGCAGCAATGTGGAAGTGTAAGCTAAATGAACCCTTTCCTTCATTGCATCGATAGAAACCCTGACTAAGACACATGTGCGCGCACACACACACAGACACACACACACAGACACACACACACAGACACACACACATGTTCATCTATACACATACTCCCATATGCATACAGAAAGATCTTTTAAGGTAATTTAAATTTTCTTCTCACAAGACTCCAGAATATAACCCACATGATAAAGGCACTAGCTTTGGGAGACAACTAGGACATTTCAGGTATTCTGTGATGGTTAGCTTTAATTGTCATCTTGACCCAACCTAGACCAGAGACTAGAGTCTTAGTGAGGGATTGTGGGAATGTCTGGGGGGGGGGGAGTGCTTTAAGTCAATTGATGGGGAAAGTCATCACCCACTGCAGCACCTTCCATAGGAAAGGAACCCTGAATTGTATAGAAGCCAGGAGTTGAGCAAGCATAAGCAGGCAAATGGACATGATGTAGTGATTTCTCTGTGCTCTTGACTGTAGATGTGACCAGCTGCCTCAAGTATCTGCTGCCTTACTTCCCCCAGATAATTGATGAAAACCTTGAGAACTAAAAGTAAACCCTTTATCCCCCAAGGGTTTTTTTTGTTTTGTTTTGTTTTAATATTTTATCACAACAACAGAAATGAAAGTAGAATAGAACATTCATTAAAACTATGCTCAGAGCTGGGCAGTGGTGGCACATGCCTTTAATCCCAGCACTTGGGAGGCAGAGGCAGGTGGATTTCTGAGTTCGAGGCCAGCCTGGTCTACAGAGTGAGTTCCAGGATAGCCAGGGCTATACGGAGAAACCCTGTCTCAAAAAACAAAACAAAACAAAACAAAACAAAACTATGCTCAGTTAGGGCTGGTGAGATGGCAGAGGTGAAGGTCTTGCTACTGTGTCCGGTTACATTAGTTCAATTCCCAGAACCCACATGGTAAAAGATGAGAACTGATTTCCAAAACTGTCTTCTGATTTCCACAGGCCCACTGTCTTTCTTCCTGTCAGACTTAAATATTAACTTAGTCTGGTTTGTATTTATTTTTAATTTGTGTGTGTGTGTGTGTGTGTGTGTGTGTGTGTGTGTGTGTGAGCATACATCTGTGTATATGTGCATGTGAATGCAGGGCCTGCAGAAGCCAGATGAGGGAGTCTGAGCCCCTGGAACTGCAGTTACAGTGAACACCCTGATGAGGGTGCTGGCAACAAAACTAGACTCTTGCAGGATCAGCAGCACTCCTACTCACTGAACCATCACTCTGGCCACTTATTTGTGTTTATTGACTTGAACTTTTGCAACCATATTGTAGTCTGATGGCAAATTATTGAACTATTTCCAATCTCCTGAAAGTTACCTAAGTGGTGTTCTAAATATAATCTGATCCAGTTAGTCAGATCAATAGCATACATCATTTCCTTTAGGGGATACTTTATTAGAAAGGCAGTGACAGTTTCATCTTCCAATCCTGAAAACTCTGTATTTTAGCTACCTTTAAAGAATAAATAAGTAAAAGTGTATTACAAGCCAGGTGTGGCCATGCAGGTTTATCATTCCAACACTCAGGAGTTGGAGGCAGGAGGATCAGGACTTCAAGGTCATCCTTGGTGTGGTAGTTTGAATGAGAATAGCCCCCAAAGTCTCATATATTTGAATACTTGGTCCCCAGTTGGTGGAACTGTTTGGGAAGGATTAAGAAGTGTGGCTTTGTTGGAGAGGTATGTTACTGGGGGTGGGGTGGGCTTCTATGATAGTTTCAAAAGATTCTAGATATTCCAAATATATCTCTCTCTCTCTCTCTCTCTCTCTCTCTCTCTCTCTCTCTCTCTCTCTC
>JADRCH010000207.1:1471261-1481650 GCA_019843965.1 Rhynchomys soricoides | reverse complement strand
GGAAGGAAGGAAGGAAGGAAGGAAGGAAGGAAGGAAGGAAGGAAGGAGAGCTAGTTCTGTAGGTAAAATGTCTGACTTTTAAACACATGGACCTGAGTTCAGTCTCCAGAACACACATAAAAAAAAAAAATGCCCAGTGTGTTAGTATATCCTTGTAATTCCCAATGCTATGGAGCTGAAGGCAGGAGAAACCTTGAAGCCAGTTTAACCTAATTGGTCAGTTCTTGGTCTAATGGGAGGCCCTACCACAGAGGATATTGTTCTCAGGCTTCCATACAGACATGTACTCACACACAGGCACAGAAACATATACAAGTGCTTAAGACATGAATAAATACATTGAAGTTTTGCTCTGGCTTCTTTATGCTGCTATAAATACTCTAATCAAATGTAGTTTAGAGGAGGAAAGGAATTATTAGGTTTTTTTTTATTTATTTATTTGGTTTACATTTCCAAGACATAGTCCATCATTGAGAGAAGTGAGGGTAGGGATTCAAGACAGAACCTTGAAGCAGAAACTATAAAGTAGAGCTGCTTGCTGGCAGTCTCCAAGGCTGATGCTTCGTTAACTCTTTTGTACAGCCCAATACCTTCTGTCTAGAGGATGGTGCCACCTAAAGTGGGCTGTGTGCTCATCCATCTATTATCAATCAAGACAATCCTTCATAGACATGCACACAATCCCTCAATTGAGGCCTCTCCTCTTAGATGACTCCAGGCTGTGTTAAGTTAAAAATTAAGGCTTACTAGAATAAACTAAATTCAAATTAAAAATAAATGGAAAATGCATATATTCAATTAGGTGCGTGGGCATACACTCGTGTACACATCTGTCATTTTATCTGCCCAAAAAGAAACTATATGTTATTAGATTTTTTAAAAAGTATTTTCTCAGCCTACTCCATTTGAGTTTCATAGTGTCCCAGTTAGTCTGACAGAGTTGGTTTTTTTTTTGTTGTTGTTGTTTTTTTTTTTTTTTTGGTTTTTTCGAGACAGGGTTTCTCTGTGTAGCCCTGGCTATCCTGGAACTCACTCTGTAGACCAGGCTGGCCTCGAACTCAGAAATCCGCCTGCCTCTGCCTCCTGAGTGCTGGGATTAAAGGCGTGCGCCACCACTGCCTGGCCCAGAGTTGTTATTTTTATCTCCCTTTGAATAAAAAGAAAACCGTGTCTTAGAACAAGTCAGGACATTCAGTTCAATTCTCCTGGTGCTCAGGGCAGACATCACTAGTTGACCAAGGTACTTCTTTCCCAAGAAGTTCAAACTGAGCCTCTGAATCCTTCCCTCAGCTTACCTCCCAGCAGGCACTATCAATTGAGAAAAGATTACATGAAAAGGTCTATCCTGGACCCAAGTGATCTACCCAAGGTCACGAACTCCTGTAATTGATGCATTAAGGCCAAGTCACCCGTTTCTTGTCTCATTGCTATCTTTATGAAGTAAGAAACTTTCACCCTTGTAACATGAGCTTGATATCTTTATCAAAGCCAAAAGCTACTGCCCCTGGAAATTTTAACTGCTCTCCATACAACTGCCAAGCTCCATTCACACTTAGAATTTATGGATGTTAACAAATCACACAGCTTCTAGAAATTTTAAATTACATTGTGTCTCACACTATATTTCTATCAGATTATGTCCCTCTAGAAATGGTGGGCATCTGTAAGACTCTTAAGCCTAAGAACTGGATTCTTAGCTTGACATAGTGATCCACATCTATGGATGATCCTAGCACTTGAGCAGTTGAGGCAGGAATATATGGCAAAGTTTAAGGTCATGATGGGTTACCTAGTAATTTCCAGGTCACCTTGGGTTACATAGTAAAATTTAAGTAATTATTAAACCAAAATAATGAATACAATTGCAGAGAGTGGCTGGGGAAGAATATAAAAAATGGTAATCGGGCACTGGGTAGGAGAAACACTTGGTAGAATTTCATCCCTAGCACCATATAAACTGACATGGTGCCATACACCTGTAGTCAGGCACTCAAGAGGTATGGGCAGGAAGATCAGGAGTTCAAGGCCAGATTAGGCTTCCTGAAGCCCTGCCTCAAAAAAAGTGAAAAGGAAAAAAATAGAAAAAGAACGGACAACATGGAAGCCTATTTAAATTGCTTAGCAGTGCCTAAAATAGGTTATCACTGAGCCTGTTCAGAAACAGCAGTGCTGGTGTGTTCTGAGTGTGTATGAGGGGTGGGATGAACACTGAACAGTCTTCAAGCTCCCAGTCAGGTGAAGGGATGCATCGTGTTTATTATGCTCCCTGAAATGCCTCAGTTCAGGTGCCATCATGTTTCCGGGAGGTTTTGTTCTGTGAGAGACAATCTGATTGTTTAGTTAGAAGGCTCTTATATAAGCCCAACCCTACACTTCATCTATCAAGTTCCCTTGTAATGTCTGCCTTCTCTTGAGTAAATCACTGAGCATGTTCTCTGCATCAATGCCTATGAGAGGTGGGACAGAATCACAGAAACGCATCCTCTTCCCCAACCCCCTTGGTAGATGTTTATGGGTGTATCTGGTGGTGCACATGAGTGTGGAAACCAGAGGTCAACCTCAGGAAGAGCCATTCATTTTGTTTCTTGTTTTGTTGGTTTGTTTAAGTGTATGTATATGAGCACACACACAATGTTTAAGGGGCACACATGCCATGGCTCATCTGAAGTCAGCTCTCTCCTTTTATATGGGTTCAGGGGATCAAACTTAGGTCTCTAGGCTTGCACAGCAAGCATCCTTACCCACTGAATCATCTTGAAGGTCCCACCTTATTTTCTGAGTCAAGAGCTCTCACTGGTCTGTGGCTTACCTGTCAAGCTAGGATGGTTAGCAATCCCAGGAATTTGCCTCTCTTACATCCTCAGTTCAGGGATTACAAAGATGACAGCACTATACCTGCTGGCTTTATGGCATGGGTTCTAGGGTTTAAACTTAGCCCTTATACATTATAGGCATTCTACTAATTGACATCTCTCTGGCCCTGCATCTCTTCTCTCTTCTTAGAGCTTTAGGACTTCAGCAGAAATGCCTGCCAAGAGAATCGAAACCACAGGAACAGATCTTGGGGAAGACTTTCTGAGGGTTTTGTTGTTTTGGGTAGTCCTCACCCCGCTGTCCCCCCCACCCCCCGCGCGCCTTTCTCACACACACACACACACACACACACACACCCGTCCCACATGACAAGATGGAAATTGTATAATCAAAGAGCTAGGGAAAACAAAACTGGTTTAAGAGAAAAGATACAAAGAGTCAAGGATGTCAGGAATCGAGACCAAGAAACATACCTGGAAGATATAGAGATCAAACTAGGAAACAGACGGAAAACAGTGGGAGAGGGCTGAAAAGATTGCCCAGTGAGAAGAATATTTTCGTTCTTCCAGAGTACCCAAGTTCAGTTCCCATCTTCTTCAGACATCTCACAAGGAACTTCCTGTAACTCCAGATTCAAGAGATCCAACATCCTCTTCTGGCCTCATACACTTGTATGTGTGAAAGCAAACACACACACACACACACACACACACACACACACACACACATCTTTTATCTTTCTTTTTTTTTTTCTTTAGCTGACAGCAAGAGGATTTCTTGTACATGAGTTACACTTGGCCACAAGAGAGAACAGAACTAGTCCAGAATGCCAGAGGTCCAGGGCAGAGGTCCAGCAGGACTGTTTTGGTTGTTAATAAAGGCAGTCATTTTCCCCAGGCAATCTCGGTGAGGTGACGTTCCAGGTCTACTGAGACGTGTTACTGACAGCAGTATACAGTCCAACAACTTGTTCCAGTGTCCTGGCCTTCAGCATCCCTTACTTCTGCTCCTGAAGGCTTCGTGGGTACACGAGCTGGTTTACTTGGACCTCTGCCTCATCTTTGTTCTCTTGCGCTTCAGCCTGCGCATTCTCTTCTTCCACCACTTCACTCTCATGGCTCAGGAGTCTCAAGGAAGATGGAGCTAAGACCGAGAGACCCACACACATCTTAAAAGAAGTAGGTTGATAGACTCTTTCTTCAGTGGTGTATCCCCAGGTAGTTGCTCATATTCCTCTACAGAATCCCTCACCTGTGCTCCTACTAGAAACTTTAGTAAAAACTCCCTGGCTCTCTCTCACACACACAAGAAAGCAAATATAATTAATGCATCTTAAAATCACCATGGAGCTAGAAGGGTGATTAGTTGGGAAGAGGAGGTGCATCAGCAGGAATGGGAGAATGACCTGACAGGGGAATTAATAGGCATGAGTATGATCAAAACACATCACACATACATATGGAAATGTTGTAATGAAACCCATCACTATGTATAATTGATATATAGTAATACACTTTAAAAATGTATAGACTGAAAGGAACAAACTCTAGAGATGATCCCTGAAAGGCCCATCTTAGAAACGGTCTAAAATCCACCTATTTTGATTACTGTGTCCTAAAGAACAGCAGTGGGCCTTGGGAGATGGTTCCATGGGCAAACCCACTTCCTGCATAAAGATAAGGACCTGAGCTCAAAACCCCAGCTCCTACATAAAGAGCTGAGACATGGCTGCCTGTGTGCTTATAATCCCATTTCTGGGGCTGACTGGCTCAAAGGAATAATGTGGAGAATGATACAGCAGAACACCCAACATCCTCCTCTTGCTTCTGTGCACATAATAGTGTGTATCTGTGCACACATGTGTGCGTACACCACCTACACCACACATGTATACATGAACACTTTTTAATGTTAGCAGTAAAATACTTCTACCTAAGAATACTTACTATGTTACAGTGAACTCCGGACAAACAGATTGATGAATTTTAGTATATTCACACAACACAGGCATAAAAGCAAGGAATGCCAGCTTTCCATAGACCAACCTGGATGTCTCCAAGGCATAATAACATTACCAGGTACAGACGTCTATGGGGTTTAATGGGGGCTGGTTTGTTTGGTTTGTTTTTGAGGCATGATCTCTCTGTGTAGCCCAGACTGGCTTGAAATTCTTTTGCTTGCTTGTTTGTTTGTGTTTATTTTTTAGACAGGGTTTCTCTGTATAGCCCTGGCTGTTCTGGAACTCACTCTGTAGAACAAGCTGGCCTCGAGCTCAGAAATCTGCCTGCCTCTTCCTCCCAAGTGCTGGGATTAAAGGCGTGTGCCACCACTGCCCTGCTCAGCCTGGAATTCTTGATCTGCTTGCTCTAATCTTCAGAGTGCTGGGTTCATCAACACATGCCACCATATACAACATTTGAAAGGGTTGTTGGGGTTTCTGTTTGTTTGGTTAGTTGTTTTTGTTTTGTTGTATCCTGTTTTATTTTCTTTTTTCAAGACAAGGTTTCTCTGTGTGGCCCTGACTGCCATGGAACTTGCTCTGCTGACTTTAAACTCAGAGATTCACCTGCCTCTGATGGGATTAAAGGTGTGCACCTTTACACTTTACACTTTAAAGTAGATTTATACTTTAGTGTAATCCAGCTAAGGATTTGGGGTTTGTTTGTTTTTTTTAACTTTTAAACATTTCAATTGTTCTCGTGTGTGTGTGTGTGTGTGTGTGTGTGTGTGTGTGTGTGTGTGTGTGCCTGTACTTGCTCGCATGCATGTCCACAAAAGCCAGAAGATGGTTTTGGATCCTCTGGAACTAGAGCCACCCTAAGTGGAAATGGGAAAGTGAACTTGGGCCCTCAGCAAGAGCAGTAAGTGCTCTTGACAGCTGCCACTTTTCTATCTACCATGAAAGTTTTCTTGAGAATATATCCTTGTTGGTAGCATGATACACACTGAGGTTAGGTGGACAATACCTGGGAGCTTGTAAAAGTGGCTTTGAGGATGTCTGGAGATAAGATAAGATAAGATGAAGTATTTTTGATGTAGCTGCACTGAGAAAAAGTTAAGGTCAATGGGATAGCCTGCCCTGGGGAAAAGACCACTTGTTCCACATAAGCAGGCAGAAGTGAGTCACTTCTCAGCAGCTCTACATCAGAGAGACAAGCCCATTACAAGCAGGCACCATGACATTCAGGTTGCAGAGCTCTCTGTGGTAAGCAGCATTACAAACTGTTATTAGAATCATGTCATGGTTGGGGAAATGGCTCAGAGGTTAAGGGTGCATACAGCTCTTACAGAAGACCTGAGTACAGGTGTTAGCACCCACACCAGCTGCCTCACACTCACCTGCAACCCAGCTCCCAAGGTCCTGAAAACTCCGGCTTCAGTGTGCGCACTCACACGCATTCATCTTAAAATAAATCTTAAAAATAAGTGTAAAGGATTCATGTTAACTCAGGGCTCTGATGAACCTCCCACATCCACACATTATTCCTTCCAAGGAACCCATGGACTTGCTTCTTTTCTTCGCTTTGTCTTGTCAATAGCAGCTGACAGATAAAGGAAAGCTGGCCTGGGCTTTTGATGCCCATGCCAAAGGAACAATAGCTCTGCTTGTGGCAATTGCTCTCTTTGTGCAGCCAAGAGAATGGGAAGATGGCTGCTATTGGATGCAGGGTATGTGGGTGGCCAGAGTGAGATGCATTTAGCAGCCAGATGTAGATCTTGAGGTGTTATGTGCTAGCTGTCTACATGGCTAAGGTTTGGGACTTAGCTGGAACTTGCCTGCCCACTGCCATCAGAAAAACCAGATGGCCTTGCCTTTGAAGATAGTGTCCTTTATTTAGTTAAAGGTAAGACACAGCTGGCCATCTTACCTGAAAAGCATTCCTAGGTAGCCTGATCCAGTGTGTGTGTGTGCATGGTGTATGTCTGTCTGTCTGCTCTGTATGTACATGAATGTGTGAATATGTGTGTGTGTGTGTGTGTGTGTGTGTGTGAGTTTGCATATAAACTAGATGGCAACCTCAGTGTTGTCAGTCCTTGCCTTCTACCTTGTTTGTCTGACATAGGATCTTTTGTTTGTCACTGCATATACAGGGTATCTGTCCCACAAGCTTTTGGGAATTCACCCATCTCTACATCCCATCTCCCCAGAGGACTTCTGGAATTCCAGATGTCTAGCTCTGCACCTGACTTTTACATGAGTTCTTGGCATGTGGACTCAGGTTCTCATACCTGTACAGCAGGCACTTTATCCATTCAGCCATCACTCTAGATGCCTGAATACTTTTTTTACACGTTTGTGAGGAAGGGGGAAATTACTGATGAAGGGAAATTTGGGGAGGGCCTTTGTAAGCCTTATCATGTACTTGGCTCATAGCTGTGAGCAGATAAGACATCCCTGCAAGGACACACCCCCCAAAAGCTACTTCCTCCTATTGTCCACCATTCCAATAATGCCATTCATCAAGGGACTCATCTATTGATTAGGGCACAGCCTCCATGGTCTACCTGTCTCTACAAATCCCCTCATTGAGAGCCCTAGAGGTACACTTAGCTGATCTCCTAGGTGGCTCTCAAGCCAATGGTCAAGATTAACCATCACAACACCACAGAGAGGCCTGCCTGCAAAATCACATGGAGGAAGGGACAACAGAGGTTCTATTAACTGGGGAGAATTTCTTACCCATGTGACAGATCATATTGTCAACTTGACAGGATCTAGAATCACCTAGGAAACAAACCTCTAGGTGTGTCTCTGAGTAACTTTCTAGGTTTGTTTCAGTGAGAAGACAATACATCCACAGCCCTCAGCCCTCTTTTTTTTAGACCAGATCCCATAAGTTGCCCAGGCTGACCTTTAACTAACTCTTCTTCAGACAAGCCTTGAAACTGTGATCCTCTTTCCTCCCCTTAGTAGCTAGATTCGGCCTGTATCACTAGGCTCAATCCCAAATCGAAGTGCTTTGTCTTGCATGCAACCTCAGGCTACTGTGTGAATGCTGAAAGCATTTCACATTTTCCAGATTGTTAGGACAAAGAGGGAAGAAAGGAATGGGATTGGCCTTGTGATAATCATCTGGTAGCAATCTGATATGGAAAAGGGATATGATAGATCATTCATGTCATAAAGACATCTTTTGGTATTCAGATTAGTCTGACTGTGAGCAGAGAGAGGTTACTGGGACTCAGAGCACATAGTGGGCATGCTCAGTGTGCTGTTTGAACTAAATTAGGGAAGAAGGTCCTTAAACTGTCTGTCTATCTCTTGTCATAAATAACCCTCTGGTGTGGAGATAGTCTGTTAGAAGCCTCCTGGAGTTTGTGTCCGGAATTGGAAAGTTAGCATAGCACCTGCTGAAGAAATAAAAACTGTTGGTTCATTTTTCCAAAGTGCCTGGAGCCATCTTTGGTCCAAATCCAGATAAAACATTGAACCCTGCTAGAGTATGTTGGTCCAGCTATTCCTTCCTATATGAGTCAGGGTTCTCTCTAGAATTATAGAACTTATGGAATTCTCTATACATTAAGGGAATTTATTGAAATAACTTACAGTCTGCAATCCAACTAACCCAACAATGGGCAGCTGTGAATGGAAAGTCCAAGAATCTAGTAGCTGCTCAGTCCCACAAGGCTAATTGTTTCAGCTGGTCTTCTGTATAAACTGGAATCCTGAAGTAGGTTCCAACAGATGTGCTGGCAAGTAAGTGCAAGCAAGTGAAGAAGAATGAGCCTTCTTTCTTCCAATGTCCTTATGTAGATCTCCAGCAGAAGGTATGGCTCAGATTAAAGGTGTGTACCACCACAACTGGATTTGGAACTTGCTCTCTCCCAGGCTGGCCATGAACTCAGAGATCTGCTTGCCTCACTCTCCTGGGATTAAAGACATGTACTATTTACCTGGGTCAAAGCTTTTCATGGTCACTATGCCTCAGTATCTGAATTAAAAGTGTGTGTCATCCCATGTCAAGATCCGGGTCATAAGCCTGTGTCTTCCAGCCTCAAGATCTGGATCACAGGTGTGCCCTCCATTTCTGGATTATAGTTCATTACAGATGTAATTAAAGTGACAACCGGGAACAGCTATCACACTTCTGCACACCTAGACTCTGCTGTTACCCCAATATCTAAACTAGAAGTTCAGAGTAGAAAATTACTATCAGCCAAGCTGGCCCCAATGAACTACAGACATGACAGGGTCATGAACCTGATAAGCTTTAAAATAAACAGGATTTAAAGTGTAGAGATGAACTTACACTTGTGTACTTGTGAAGTAAGAGGTAGAGGGGAAAGTAAGATGGGGTGACAAGTATGATTGTATCTTTCTGATTATGCAGCCGAAGAGGAGAGGGAGTGAGGGGCTTGTGTTGGGTTTAAGACCTGTTCTGTGCACTGAGTATCCCTATCCTGAGCTGCTGCCTGAATTTCCCAAGTTGTAAGATAAACCACTTTGCCTTGGAAATTCAGAGTCTCCAGTGCTTTTATTATGAAGTGAAGAACTCACAACCTGAATAAGCTTTGGTTGTGGCCTGGTGTGACTGGCAGCAGAGAACCTCAGTCACACAGCTCAAGTGAGCTTTTCTCAAACTGGAATGAATGTTTTGGGAGCTCTGCAGAAAAGTCGTAGATACGACCTTGCCTGTGCACCTCACTAGTGATGTGACTAGTGTAACAGAGCCAAAACTGGGACTGAGTTTGCACACATTCCTATAAATGCCAAGACAGACTGCTTAGCTTTGCTTTTTCTGTCTTGATTTTCTGTCTATTGTCAAGGGTAGGTGGTGAAATCCACTACTACTGTCGTATTGCCTCCTGTCTCTTCCTTTAGATCTATAAAATTTGCTCTATGTATTTAGGTGCTCTGTTATTAGGTAAGTGTTTATTTATTGTCTTGCTGTATCAACTCCTTTATCATTTTACAATGATTGTATTGGTTGTTCTTTCAGTTTTTTTGGTCTATTTTTATTAGATAACATATCTGATATGCATATCCATTTCCCTTCTCTGTGTGTGCATGTGTGGCTGTGTGGTTGGGTGGTGGTGGTGGTGGTAATGATGATGGTGCTGATGGTGCTGATGGTGGTGCTGGTGGTGGTGGTGATGATGGTGGTGGTGGTGGTGATGGTGGTAGTGGTAGTGGGGGTGGTGCTGGTGGTGATGATGGTGAGGGTGAGGGTGATGGCAAAAGCTCATGCATTTGAATACTTGAGTGAGTGTTGGTGGTGGTCTTTGGGAAGGTTCTGGAATCCTTAGGAAGCCAGAGCCTTGCTGGAGGATGTATGTCACTAGAAGCAGACTTTAAGGTTTTCTATCCTGGTCCCACTTCCTGTTCTCTCTCTGTCTCTCCCCCCCTCTCTTTGCTCACCCCTCCCCTTCCTATGTGTAGAAGAAATGTGATCACTCTGCCTTCTACATCATGATGGGCTAGATATCCTAAGCTAAAATATACCACATTCTCCTCTTTGTTGCCTTTGGTAATGCTATTCTATCTCATCAACGGGAAAATAATTAAGACCTAGCATGGATTATGTATCAGAGGCTAGAATGGCATAGGATATCTTCAAATGGTTATAAGCTTTG